>PVKA01044266.1:0-16279 GCA_004027165.1 Ctenomys sociabilis | reverse complement strand
GATATATGTGTACCTATGTTTATAGCAGCACAATGTGTGATAGCAAAATCTTGGAAACAACCAAGATGTCCATCACATGAGGAATGGTTGAAAAAGATGTGGTATTTCTATATAATGGAGTATTACTCAGCTATAAAGAATGATAAGTTTGAAGCATTTATACTGAAGTGGATGCCACTTGAACATATACTCATAAGTGAAATAAACCAGACACACATGTGTAAATATCGTACAGTCTCCCTAGTATAACAAGCAAAAAAGCAGAAACACAAAAGGAAATGTACAACAACAACTATGGCATATGCTGCAGGATACTAATCAGCTTTTCTTCTGGATGGTTAACAACCTAAGTTCACAAATCAAAGTTGGAGAAACAGCCAAGCCACAAGGCCAGCCAACATTTTGGCTCTAGCCTTTCAAGGTCAGTGAAGACTCAGGACATAGGAGAACCTGTACTGCAACATTATGAAACTCAGTTGAGCTCCAAATTTTCTGAACAAGGAGATTATGGAGCCACAGAGGAAAGAGAATGAAGTTCTATAGTATGCCTGGGGAGAGTCACATGGAGAGAAAACTTTCTCTCAGGCTCTCACAGAGAGCAAACTGGTCAAGCATTGGCCGTGACTCATCCACATGGATGACAAAGGATCTTCAGAATAATGTACAGGACTACATGATAAACCCTGAGGGGACTTCACTGACCACATAAGAAACATAAAGTACATGTGTTGGTATATGAGTCTTGCTCTATCTAGGTCTTAACCATCCAGCCGAAAAGTATAAACATGAAGTATACATCACGGGGCCATAATATTAAGCTGAGCTGTAAATGGCTATGGAGGACAACTTCTTTGAATAACTCACTATTATTGTGGAATGCTGGACTGTGTTGGATTGTGGTGTGGAGTTCAAGCACCTAAGTTAGTTGAATGACAATGGAGTGCCCACCTTTGACAGGTGCAGACAAAGGAAGGGGTATTGGAAGAAAAAATCATGATGTGTGTGTATAGACAGTACAGTTGGGATAGATAATGCTGTGCTTCTACAGAATCCTATGAGAGGCAAGATTTTACACTGATGGTGGTTGGACAGGATATTATGTCGGCTTCTAGTACTATGATCATTCACTAGGAAAATAATTATTGAATTTTTGATATAATTCAGGTATAAAAAATAAGTAAATAGCTACACTCTTAATTTACTGATAAGAGACATCTGCTATAATAATGTCTGTAAGTATAATATCATGTATGCACCTCGTACGATATCAAAACAGTATGAAAAGTTTGCGATGTATTAATTTATCAAATCTGTCTTGTTAAGGTGTCTTAAAACTGTCTGATTGATATTTGTACTTCAATAAAATAAAAAATAAATTTAAAAAAAAGAAAGGCTGTTATGCACACTCTCTTACATTGTGTGTTACAGTATTCACGGAATTTTTAAAAAGACAATAATTGGCACATATTAGATCTTAGAAATGATTTTTTAAAAAAAATATATATAACCCCTCTGATTATAGATAAGAAATCAGTGCTTAGTTGATTTTCCAGTACAGAACTCAGCAAGGAGGTGGCAGAACTGGGAACTGAACTTTGGTTTTCTATCTTCTTATCACTGCTTGTCAACTCTGTCACTCAACTTTTAACTGAAATACATTTTCATCTATTTTATAATTTCATAAATTTTATATAACATTTACCATCCCTGAGGTATTATCATACTCTAAAAGAAATTCTAAAAGAAATTAAAATATGCTCTTCCACCTACTCATTCTCCTGCATGCAATACAAACAAACAAACAAAAACCATGCACACAAACACAATCACAATCTTTAGATTACAATCATATTCACCTTTGGATTTATGGAGTTTCTAAGTATGGACTGGCGAAGGAGATGACAAATCCTCACTTATCTCTGAAGAGTCCTATAGTTGGCTTACAAAACAAACACTATATACAAAGAATTAAAAAATATTGTCTTATGCTTGGATCTACACATCTAGACACAAATGTTACTAACCTAACAAATAAGTAGAATAGGTCTTTTTATGCATCTCCACAGACTCCAGGAAGGATGAAGCCTATTGACACAGATCCTAAGTCCAATTGCCTACGGGCTTTGTCAGTAAAGGTCACACAGTTTCCATCTGCCACTCCTGGAATACTTTTTTTTTTTTTTTTTTTTTTCCTGAGAGTGTGAGCTGCCATCCAAGGCATCTGACTATCTTGAGAGACCATGCAAGAAAGGCATTCTGGCCTCCAGTGCCAGCACAGCCCAGAATTCCACAATTCCTGCCCCACTTTTTATATATATATATATATATATATATATATATATATATATATATATATATATATATATTATATAGCCAATTACATAAGAGGAGGGGCCTCTTTGATCCAAACACCAGCAAGCCCATTCATTATAGAACACCAGTTCAATGCCACATGAGGAAGAGTACCAAGACAAGCCCTGCCCAAATTCTGACTTACAGAATTTATGAAAGAATGGCTTACAGACACTAAATTTAGGGACAGCTTTTTATGCACTTCTGAGTAACCATCAACAAGGGCTTGATTTTCTCATATGTAAAAGTGGGTAAGCTAATGTCTCTTTCTTCGCTCTTGCTGCTCACAGTTGCTTTGGCTATTCTGGTTCTGTTAACTCCACAGAAATTTTAGGAGTGTGTTTTCCTAGTTTTGTGAGGACAGTTGAAGGTATTTTCATTGGAATGATATTAAATTACATATCATTTTTTATAACATACCCATGTTGTCAGCATTAGTTCTTCCTATCCAGGAACAGGGATGTCTTGCCATTTTCTAACATCTTCTTCATAGTCTTTCATTAGATTTCTAGTTTTTGTTATATAAGTCTTTTACTTTCTTGGTTAGATATATTTTCAGTGTTCAATTTTTTTGACACTATCATGAATAGGATTGTTTTCCTGATTTTCTTCTTATTGGGTTTATTTCTGGTGTACAAAATAAAAAATAGCTGACTTTTATTGATTTCAAGTTATACTGCAAAGCTACAGTGATAAAAACAGCATGGTACTGACACAAAAATGACACATAAAACTGAAGATGCAGACACATAATTCTGAAGATGCAGAAACACCCCTGTGTACCTTGAGCTATTTGATTTTCTGAAAAAGAGGCAGACACACATACTAGACAAACAGCCTTTAGAACACACAGTGTTAGGAAAAGTCTTTACCTACATGTAGAAGAATGAACACAGACCTGTATCTCTTACCCTGCACTAAAATGAACAAAAAAGGAACTAAAGACATAGCTATAAAAGAGAAGCAGCAAATGTACTGAAAGATAAAATGTGTAAAACCATTAAAAAAGAGAAAAAAAATCAGGGCATTCTAGAACTGAACTGCAACTGCACAAAAAATGGTAACAAGAGCCAACAATTGGGATTATGTCAAATTAAAAATCATCTTGAACAACAATGAAATCATCAACAGTGAAGAAACAACTTACAGAATAGAAAATACTCTTTTTTAGTTACTCCTCATACAGAGATTTAATAACTAAAACATAGAGACAAGTTAACAAATTAGATCACCCAAAATAAAGACCTAATTAAAAATGAGAAAGTGAAATGAATAGATATTTCTCTAATAAAGTACAAAAGCCCAGGAAGTACCTTAAAAATGTTGTCTTTAGCCATAAGAGAAATAAAAATTAAAATAACACTTGGATTTTTATCTTACTCCAGAAAGAATACTTATCATCCAGCACTCAGAAAAGTACAAATGCTAGAATTTGTAGGAAAAATGAGGCCTTCCTATATTGTTAGTGGAAATGAGAACTATTGTAGTTGCTATGTAAATCAGCATTGAGGTTTTGTAAAATAAATTGACATAGAAATTCCATTTGACCCAGCTATATTTCCTATGGATATTTTACCAAGAGTTAAAAACGCCATATCAGATTGCAGTGATATACAATACCCATGCTTATAGCAGCACTATACAAAATAGCTAAATTTGGAAGCTGCCTATATGCCAGCAACACATGGATAAAGAACCATATATGTAGGAAATATATATATATATATATATATATATATATATATATATATATATAACACTCAGCCCTAAAGAATGACAAATGGTAAACAAAGATATATCTTAAGGTTATAGTGCTAGTAAAATAAATCATACTCAAAAGGTTAACATGAAATTTTTATTACATAAGAACCCCCAAATACAAAGAATTTAAAGAGAAAAAATAAGGTAAAGATGAATAGAATGTGCCTGCTGCTGCAGAAGAAGCACAGAAAGTTCAAGAGTTGTGTACACCCCTGGTCAACTCTACACCCCTGGATTGTGTTACTTGCCTGTGGCAGTTGACCAAATGAGTCCAGTCTGTGTTCTGACTCCCTTGGTACAGGGCAAAGGAGACCCCTAATGACCCATGACAGACCTGGATGTTGATGAGGCTAATGTAAGGGGAAGAAGAAACGCCTGGTAAGTAGGCAGCTCTAGCGAGAAAGGAAACTAACTGGGCCAGCAGAGTTAGCCCTAAGAAAAGCTCATGGCTAATGAAAACTGCAAAAATAGTGTGGGTTTTACTCCTAAAGTGACTTCTGCACAGCAGGCTGGAGTTCAAGAAGAAATTTTGTATAGTGCAGAATATATATATATATATATATATATATATATATATATATATATATATATATATATATATTTGAGAGAGTTGAATAAGGAGTCACCAACAACAAAAGTAGAAAAATGTACCATTCATAATAGCAGCAAGAAAAAAAAAATTAGGAAGTGAAAGATCTCAACAATGAAAACAATCTCAATACCAGTACTCAGAAAAAGGAGCTACAAGAGCACATCAGAAAATGGAAAGCATCTTGGCTCACTACAGAGATACTAATTAAAAGAACACTAAGAGTTCATCTTCCTCCAGAAAAAATAGCCATTATCAGAAATCAGTAATCAATATTAAAAAGACATAGAGAAAAAAAGAACCCTTCCCATTTGTTGATGAAATGTAAACTAGTACAACCACAGTAAAAGTAGAACACTAACAACAAAAATCTCATTCAATGTAGCTATTGCCCTTCTGGGTATCTTCCCCAATAATTAAAGACATCATATTACAATAGTATATGTATTATATACCCATATTTGTAGTAGCACAATTCATCATAGTCAGATCTAAGAAGTGGCCTATCAGAACAACAAAGGATGAATGGATAAAGAAAGTGTAGTATTTATACACAATGGAGGATGACCCAGTCACATAAAAGGATAAACTAGAGTCATTTGTGGAAAAACAGATGTACTCCATCACCACAATGTTAAGTGAAATAAATCAGACACATGAGCTTAAATATCACATCATTTCTGATATAGCAAAAGCCAAAATATAAATAAAGAGAAAAACAAAAGATAGATAATAGGAAGATATGTGTTTTGCAAAAAAGAACGGGACCAAGACATGGGGAGCGGGGAGACAAAGAGAATAAGAAAACAATCATGATGTATTATAGTAGGTACACACCCCACAAGAAATATAATCACTATGCGTTAAGAAAAACTTGAAAACCCCTATAATCAATATTAAAAACTAAATTATGCAGTGATTTTCCCTGATGAAACATTTAAAAAAATGTACATATCAAAGCCAACGAAGGCAGGCCAGAGTTGGATCCCAGGCATGCCATGCTGGTCCCGCCTCCAAGATAGCAATTGAGAATGGATATGGTGGCATGCATCTCTAATCCCAGCCCTTGGGAGGTTGAAAACAGGAGAATTACAATGAGTCTAATCTGTGTAGTGAGACCCTGTTTAAATACATCTAAAAAAATAAAACGCCACAGAAACTGGTAAGAGTGGTGACACATTCCTGTAATCCCAGCATTCAGGAGGCTGAGGCAGGACTGCCAAGAGTTGGAGGCCAGCCTGGGCTATATAACTGAGTTCAAATCCAGCCTATACTACATAGTGATACACTAGTTAAAAAAAAAAAATTAAATTGCCCTGCCAAAGCACAGAATTGCATGCTCTTCACATGAATGAATAAGTAACAACAGATTTTTTTTTAAATGCTTTCTTAAAAAAGGCAAAACATTTGAAAGTATATGTTCCTTTACAGATTAACATGCACAAAGCACAGTCTTGGGAAGTGATACTCTTATTATTATTTTTTTTTTCTGGACTGGGTTTTGTAATCAAATTGAGCACATCAGATATAACTAACTTAAAAAAAAGTCCTATAAATTTAGTCCCTTGTTCTTTAAGATTCAAGTCTTTGTTTCTTAACAATTTCCAAGAGATTGTGCTCCAGATGGTTTTCTTCCTAATTTTCAAGCTCAAATTGTACTCTTTAAAGAGTAAAGACCTACCAATATCATTGATAACAAAATGATAGTTGCACAGACTTGAAAGCGATTAGTTAAAAAGACTTACTGAAAAGTCTGGAGAGTTATCATTGACAGGGAAAATCAATGGAAGGGAAACAATACTAATGAGGTTATGTGTCAATTGTATATGATTTATTGTTAGTCATACCAGTTGACACCAAAATTAATCTAGTACCCCACACTGTGCCTAGTATACAATCTAAACTTTAAATCTTTGAAATGTTGATTATACACACATTTATATGTAGGATATTTCTCTGAAATTGAATAAATATTTCATTTGAATAGGCATGACCAATTTTGAATCTAATTTTAAATTATATTTTCCAGATCAAGAGAGCAGTCATAGTTTCTGAAAGTATCCTAAAATTTTATTAATAAATGGTAAAGATTTACCTTTTTATAAGCCAAGAATATGAATATAAAATGGTGATCAATGCCACAATAAATTATAAAGATGTGATTGTTTTCTTTAAATACTAAGATAACATCAAAGCTATAAGAAGAATTTTCAAATAAAGAAATTCTTTTTATTAGCAAGCAACCTTTTTATTAGTAAAATCACAAATTCTGAGTTAAATAGGAAATCTGGGATAAGTGACCCTGATAACTGTTTGAAATTTATCATCCAGCATTTGTATTAAAATAGGGAATGTTTGCCATTTACTCATTCATTATTATGATTAAAAGTTATATACCCAAATACAAAGGGAATGTTGGATTCTTCACAATTTTAAGAAGCGAGGTTGCCCCTTACAAGATTAAAATAGTGCTTCTGATAAGCTGAGATAGTCATCCTCATTCTCATAATATTCTGAGGTCAATTTTTGGCCCTTTATAAATCTAGTACCTTGAACAATGCAGTCCAGTCCTGTGATGATGTTATATATGGCTTTGCAGTCTTATCTGCTACTTATTTTATCTCCTACTCTTTTCAAACTCTACTAACTTCCATTCCCTCTAAACTCACTCTCTTTTTAGTTCCCACCCCTGCGCTTTATTCTTCCTCTGTAGCCCTCTCCAACTTGCTTTCCCATGTCCCTCAGTCAGGGTCACATATTTTCACTTTCACTTTGTGTCTCAAAATTGGTCCTCTTTTTGTTGAATTTCATATTCCATTACATCAGACTTTCCTAGAAAGAATATTTAGCATCTTATGTTTCACAGTACCATGACTATCCTTGGCATTTGTTGAGTCTCAATAAGCATACACTGAATTGTGTGATTTCAACAAGCATGCAGAGATACACACAAAGAACACTCTAAATATAAGTGACTCTAATAATGTACTTTAGGGGGTCAGTCCCAATAGTAACTAAACTTGTTATGTTTATAAATGCCCACTATTTGTCGTACTGTTTTGTTTTTTGTTTTTTTTTTTTTTTTTGATGGTCAGTGAATAGTATTTCAATTTTGATAATAACCCTTGTCTCTTGGATGAAGAAACCAAGACTTAACATGGAAAACTGGAAAAAAAACTATAAAAAACAGGAAAATTGCTGCTAGACTGCTGCACAATGATTCCAATCTACTTATTTATGGTTCAAAAGACTTCAGTCCATTTGCTTCTATTCTCTTTCCCTCCCATCTTCACAAGTAAGTGCTTATAACCATAATAAATTTTTAGCTTCATGGTTTTACAACCTATTTCTCAATTCATCTACTAAATCTATTTATTTTCAAAATTCCAGCATACCTACAATACTTTCTTATGTTGAGCCTATGCTAATGATATGGACTATTTTAAATTACTATTCACATTTCTAAGGTTAGAGTCCAGTGCCTCCCACATGCAAGGTAAGCACTCTACTACTGAACTAGATCCCAACCCTTATAATTTTATTTTGAAACAGGATCTTGCTAAGGTTGCCAAGTCAGGCCTTAAACTTGTGATCCTCCTCCCTTGGTTTCTTGAATAAGTGAGATTACAGACATATGCCACAACCATGACATTATTTATTAAAATCAGTTTCCATGCAAATAATTTCTACTTTGCAGCTAGATATATAATTTGGAGATGAGATAGGTATTTCTGGAATAAAATATCACTTTTCCTTAATGAACTGTACTGTAGTTTAAAAACATAAAACCACTACCAAACCAGAACTTTGAAAACCCAATATATACAATAACAGGATATTCTCCTTAACAAATTCTTAGAGCTATATATGATTAATCCTACTATTAAAGATGCCTAAAATTTACCATTCTTAGAAAATATCAGTATTTTTTGCTATAAACAATAGTTCTTCAAAACAAGCAGGTGAAAGCCAATTGATTACAATATTTCTAACTTTAAAATTTGAATTTTTTGAATAAAGTAAACCACAGCTGGAACAACTTGTACTATTCACACTGAAGCTTCCTTCTGCTAGCATATCAGCCCACAATCATATCTAGATCAATAGTGAAGATACTAGCTTAAAAGAGAGCCATGCTTTCTTTTGTCAGAAATTCATTACTTTTTATTAGGGTCATTGCTTGAAAACTTCAAAACACCATATGGACCTAATTGTGGTTTATTTTGGCAAAAAGGAAGACACCGTAGAACAATTGAGGCATTACTTTCTACAATTCCATTACTTTCATCCCTCTCAGTTTTATTACTATGTCATTAAAGGCAACTTGAGTGAGTGAAGAATTAGAGTGTCATGTGTACAGGCTAGTAGATTAATAACAAAACACACTCAAGTTTAAAGGTATCTAACAGCTGTTTTCATTATTTTGTGTAAATACGCTTGAAGCATATCTATCTGATTAGTGGATAGAGTGCTCTTCTCTGTCACATGCCATGGGCACTGCTACGTGCAAGTAATCAAAGTGCTCAGAAAATGAGTTTACATTGTTCACTGTTGAAATACACAAATGTCAGAAAGTGACTGCGCATCAAAGCTTAGTCAAATCATCTGCTGCAAACAGATTCCAGTGCACATTTCAGCTTAAAACATTCCACAGCAGCACACAGAATGAGCTCAACTTTCCACTGGTCAAAATGAAGCAACATACAGAGAATAATACACTGCTTTGGAGAAAAAGAAATAAATTTTTAAAATGTGATAAGCTCATAAAAATTCACACAGATAATTACATAATTTTTAAAAAGTCAATATATTTAAATTGTATTATTTTTATTCTAGGAAAACTCACTGATTATTACATGTTTTTGAATGTTTTTCATAGGTAAGCATGTCATATGTTGTTACATATCTTCACCTTTACGGATGTATAGTCCATGAGTAGCTTTGGATTTCTAATGCAATTGAGCCTGAGTCCATTGTCACTGGTTTTTTTCTCTATCGTCCTTCCTGCTGCTTTGTTCTGTCTGCTAACACATTTACTTTGAATTCCATACCCAATTATTTGCTACTTAAATCACTTCAAAAATATTTATCCTCTCCCATCAGCCCTCGTCCTTCTATAGATCCTCTTCACTTGACCTCTGGTCTTCCTTAGCTGTAGAAACACTTGACTCCTACTCCATTACAAGCTGACAGGCTCAGCTACTGCACTATCTGTCCACTCACTGAGGTTTTCACTTCATCACCCTGTTTCTGTTTAAATGTCTCCTGTGGTTTCCTGTTCTCTGGGTGTCTACCCAATTTTGATGCTCCTATCTAGGTACCTTTTCTGCCTTATTTATTATTCCTCATTTTTTTGAGAGGCAGTGGCAGAAAATGAGGGAACAATCCTACTGCCATATCCATGTGCAACCACTGCAATAGCATGGGTGCACTTTCCAACAGGGTGATAAGTGCAGCTTCCTTCTTTTTCCAAAGCCTCACTTTAAAAATGCTCCATCTCCTATTTAAGTCTTCTGTCAAGAAACTTTGATTTTGACATATCTGGCTTCCCTTGAAATGCTTTTAAATCACTATATGCTTGCCCCTCAAGTCATAGAGACACTTGTTTCAAATTTGTCTGGCTGCCTCTTCCAAGTTTCTCATCTTTTCCTTCCATTTCATCCCCTTGGTCTTTGGGGATGTTTACACTGAAGCTCATATTTCCAGAACATCTAGTTTTCTCTCAAGTAACTTTACATCCTCTGTGCTGTCTGAAATCTTGCCTTGATTCTGTGTATGCTGTCTGTCTACACCTCAGTTTCCCTCTACACCTCTGGTCAGAGGTGCAAGCCTCCAGAAAGCAAGGCTCTGGTAGCATAATGCAAGCCAGATCTGGCTGCAAAGGTGTTACATAAGCTTCTAAAACTTTACACTGGCCTTCTCCTTTAGTTTGTGGTGTTTCAAAATTGGAGCTCTGTTCCAAAGGAGAATAAACAACACAGAGGGACATGGACTATATGTAAATTTACTCTTACCATATCTGAAAACTTCTCTAGAAGTTTCCTTTAACATTACACTCAAAATGAAACCCTGCTTTTCTATTTCTGAATGTATTTCTTGAGGTAAATAATATTTCAGGTAAACAAGATAGCAAAAGAGCACACATAAATGACAAAATGCTGCCCTTAGGAAGACACATGAGGAGTGTTAAGCTAAGCTTTGGTAGTGCTCTGAGACTGCTCTAAGTCTTGTTCTAGTAATTTAAGCAATTCTTATCCACTAATAATATTTATTGAAAACAATGAAAAGAAAAACACTGGTAGTGTCAGGTATTAAAAGGATTTCAAAACAGAGTGTCCATGTTTAAGAATCTTACAATCAAATGACATCACTTATGGATTCACAATGAGAATTTTGTATTTAATATAGAAGCTTTCCCTATATGACTATCAGGATCAGCAGTAAAAACAAGCAATGAAAACTATGGAATAAATTAAAGGCACTATCCCATCACAATGTATTATATAAAGTAACTTACACACTTATCCAATGCAAGTGATATTTTTCAAAATAGACTTTTCGAAGAAAGATTATCCTAAGCATTATTCTTAAGAGATGCAATGGTAGTAAGCAGAAGGTAAAGAGAGACTTTAAGTCTTTAAGACTGTAATTCTATAACTCTAGACTTACATTCAGAGACAGCAGCAAAGCAACAGGGATAATGGAAGCAGAAGTTTACAATCAAAATAGTCATGTATTGTCTGTTCATAGTAACATAGACCTAGTATGTCTGAGGGAAGGTGGATACTCAACAGGGAAATGCTGCTTCATTTCACCATGGATAATGCCCAGACACCTGAGTAAACTTGGCAGGCTCCATTGCAGGGCTCAACTATATGTCTCTACTTCTCACTATATTATGTACTTCATTAAATTGTCCATATATTCTGTACCTTGATCTTCACCAAGAAACCTTTCCACATCAAAACTCAGTTAAATAGTCTAGCTTCTTCTTGCCAGTTGGATTCCCTCCTCCCTTTGGATAGGGCACATTGCTGTGATCACATCTTTTAAGTTGCATCTTAGGATTCTGCAATGAAAACAGACTCCATTTCTTTCCAGGAAACTGATACCAGAACATTCTGCCTCAGAGGATCCATCACCTTCCTGGGAGAAATGATTTGCTTTCCTAAGAGCTTTGTAAGGCATAACGAGGTATATAAATGTAAAACATGACTAGCTGCTGTTGCTAATCACTTTATCTTTCAGACATACTTATATCTAAAACAGTCTGCATTACTCTTAATATCGTGGGTGTGCAGAAAGCAAGCAGAATGCTGGTTTAACATATTTCATGCAGCACCTGGTACACCACGTTAAAAAAAAAGAAAAAAACATTGTGCCTGATGATGCTAATGCTCACTGAAATTAAAGTCTATCTTCCCATGATCACATAATGACTGGCAATCACCTTGAAATGGAAGTGTATTAAGCCCTATAAAACATACAATACTTTTGGCCCAAGTTCCGCACCCTCTGAAACCACAAAACTGTGGCTCAAATCTCCCCTCAGATTACACATGTTTCACAACATTTAACCTTTCCACTACTCTCAAGAATATTCACAATTGCATTAGCCAGATTATTCAAATGACTCATCAAGTCTTCTTCCTTGTGGATGCCGCTCAAATGAGAAGCATTAAATAGATCCTTGATCACAGTAAGTTCCTAAGTACCAATAGAATAAACATAGAAAACTTATTTTTCTATTTTATAAATATATGCTTAATTAGTTAATTAATTAATAGGTACAGGGTCTCGCTGTGCAGCTCAGACTCTTGTTATTGTCCTCACCATTGCTGGGATTACAGGTGTATGCCACCACACCTGGTTTCAGTACCTGGTGTGGTATGCCTGAGATTCTGGGGCCATCATGGTATGTGGTACCACAGATTAAAACTAAGTCCTCTGGGCTGGCCAGCTAGCTCAGAGGATTAAAGTACCTGCTTAGGCAGATGTAGGGGTCAGAGATTCAATCCCTTACCTGCTGTGCAGGCCCCACCCCCAGGGCATGCTGAGATGGCAACTGAGACTGGGTGTGGTGGCCCATACCTGTAATCCCAGCACTTGGGAAGATGAAAACAGGAGAATCACCATAAGTCTGATATGTGTAGTGAAACCCTGTAGATCCTGCACTAAAATACAAAAAACAAACAAACCAACAAACAGGTCATTGAGACAGTTTCAAAATGGGTTAGTGGGACAGTTACAATAATTAATACATTCATATTGTTGTCTTTGTAATAGTTATTTAGAGTACAAGATGCAGACATGATATCTTGTCTAAACACTATTAGTACAATTTTTTTTTTCTCATTGAACTAAGAAAAAATAGCTGTATATATTTATCCTAACAATTTTGTATATACAGATATATGTATATATTGTTTTCATTACACAATGGTCCTTCATTTATATCCCCCTTTTTTGTTTTGTTTTGTCAGAGATGAGTGCTCCATTGCCATTCAAATATTGTATGCGCTTGAATTCAGCAAAATAATCCAATTTAGTTCCATAGTCCATATAGTGGTTTATCAGCAGAACTGGCAATGTCAGAAGTTGTTGACTAGAGACATTTACAGCTCAGCATATTAATATGGCTTTACTTTTTATATGTTCTTTTATATTTTTATAAGTCATACACATCACAAAATTCTGTGCCATTTATTAACCTAATAATTGAATTGATTGTGATAATAACCATTGTATACAAGATGTGCCTAGAGCCGGGCGTGGTGGCGCATACCTATAATCCCAGCACTCGGGAGGCTGAGGCAGGAGGATTGTTGTGAGTTCAAGACCAGCCTGAGCTACAAAGTGAGCTTAAGGCCATCCTGAACTGCATAGTGAGACCCTGTCTCAAAAAAAAAAAAAGAAAAAAAAAAAAAACAAGATGTGCCTAAAATTCTTCCTCCTTTAGAAATAAGATAATATCCAATGTAGGGCTGGCAAGATAGCTCCACAGACTAAGCAAATGCTTTGGCAAGCTCAGAGACCAGGGTTCAAGCCCCAGTCCAGTATGCCATGCTAGCCCCTAGCCCTACCCCCAGGGCCACTGACCCAGGTACTAAGTCTGGGTGTGATAGCGCACACCTATAATCCCAGCTGTGGGGAGGTTAAAAAAGGAAGATCACTAGGAGTCCGAGTTGCGTAGTGAGACCCTGTACCAAATACACAAAAATGAAAAAAAAAAAAAAAAAAAAAAAAAGGACAATATCCAATGTACTCAGTATATACTGAACCCTGACTTACAAACATTAACCAATATTAATCTTATTGATCTCTGTTAGCACGCTGTACTGACTTCATTATAAAAATATAAGTAGAAAAATTCAAGAGTATTTTCCAAAGTTCTACAACGGAACTATCAAGTCAGTTAAAATGGGTCATCTCATCCACTTCTAATTCCCATGAGTCTTTTGTCCTTTCGCCATTTCTGTAAAAGAATTTCTACAAGTTGATCAGTAACATCAAACAGTTTTTTCAAAACAAATCATACATACATACATACACACACTGCTGTCTTCATTACTGATTGATGGTACCAGGCCATTAAAGAGTTTTTGAGTACTTTCTTAACTTTGCACCTTACTTCTCAGGTTCAGGTTATAATTCTTAGCTTGAGAATACCATAATAAAAACATGCAATATTGAACATAACAATCTTTAAATTCCAAAGTTCAATGATTTTATAACGGAATGCACCTTCTTTACTCCTCAAAGAATTATCCTTTTGCTGTTTAAGTACCACTAGTGTCTTCAAATATATATATATATGTAAGAAGTTTGACAATCTACTTTGGACTTTATATAAGTTTATCTGAATCCAGATTTGTGGTTTTATATAGCAATTCAAGGTTTCCCTTTATGCTGAAGGAATTCCTAAGTATATATCCAGGCAATAAAAAAGATGGTCAGCTAATTAGGAGATCTACCTTCTTGATTGCAGACTATTAGGAAAAGTCCTGCCATGTCTAGATATTTCACTGCCTAGATATTTCAAAAGGAAAGAGTACATATGCACCCATATATGCGTAATGAGGCCTATGGGAACGCTAATGTTTACAAGTTTGTGTCAACCTCAACAGTGAAGCTCCCATAACTCAGTGACTCTTCCAAGCAAACAGTACTAAGGGATACAGCCTCTAGCCTTATTTAGTAGCCAGCAGCCCTATTATAATACACAGTGAGGCCAACATGGCATGACAGGCACACTATTAGATATTCTGTCCTCCAGTGAGCAATATATTAATTTTAAAGATCATATGAAGTATCTGCTTATGAATATACTTTGGAAAGTTGAGGCAAGAGACACAAGTTCAAGATCAGTCTACAAAACTTAGTGATCTAGCAAGCCCCTGCCTCAAATACAAGATACACACACACACACACACACACACACACACACACACACACACACAAAAGATCAGCTAAGGATGCAGCTCAGTATAAAGACCCTGCATTCAATCTGTCCCGTTATCCATGGACTCATTTTCTTATGTTAATTTTCATATTGCAGAAGGGTTACTTTTCTCCACAGAACTATAGAAAAATTAGGTATAAAAGCATTTATTTGTACTGTAAAATATGATATTTTGAAAAGTGGGTTGTGAGCAGGCCAAACAGCTCAGCATATTAAAGCACTTGCTTAAGCAGATGCTGAGGCAGGGGTTCAATCCATAGGCCTGCCATGCTGCCATGTTGGCCCCACCCCCAGGGTGTGCTGAGATAGCAACTGAGACTGAGCATGGAGCTGCATGCCTATAATCTCAGCACTTGAGAGGCTATAAACAGGTGGATCACTATGAGTGCGACCTACATAGTGAGATCCTATAGACCCTGTACTAAATACCATTAAAACATTGAAAAGTGGATAGTACTTTTAAGCTTCTTAGACCTTATTTCCATTCAAAACAATCCTCAGTGGCAGTTAAACTGATTCTGCCTTTCCCAGCCTACTAGAAGAAGTAGGCACACTGTGGAATCTGTGGACTCACTTTTTCACCTGCTCTTAAGTCCCTGATTCTCACATTATGGCCTTTTGAGTGCATCCAAATTATTGTAAGAAATCAACATTGTCTAGGCTCCAGGGGAATTATGTTGCACATGAAGAAAATTCCCCCAAATTCCCACTTGTCTTTTGGCACAAAAAAGTGTAGGAAAAATGCTAAAATGTAAAAATAAAAATAAAAAAAAGAGAAAATAAAAAACATCCAATGGCACTGTCTCTGTCCTATTTTAGAGACGCATCAAACTGATTCTGAACATTAATCTGTGCCACCTTACCCTGTTCATCTGCAGTGCAGTCCTAAGAACCTGTCACACCCAGAACCATGTAGAACCCAGGTAACTGGCATGTATGCGGTGAGTAAGGGTCTGGGAAAGGGATTCTACTCCAAAGTCTAAGACATGTTCCTGAACACCCAGGCTACAAACATTCTACCTGCTACTTTTCCTCCTTTGTCCAGGCTTTTTTCATTAACTTCAGTTACTACCCATCTAAAAGGCCTTTTCCACTAATCTTTTACCTTAACTCAT
>PVKA01044265.1:0-16273 GCA_004027165.1 Ctenomys sociabilis | reverse complement strand
CCAACTGGTAGAGCTTGCTGATATGGTCCACCTACTTGGGTATTAAGTGATATTTTGTAACTCGGAGTACTTCAGTTATTCATGCCTTGGGCCACCTCCTCACATGCTTCTGGTTTCCCCTTCCACAAATTGTATATTCACATTCTTTAACCATCCTTCCCTTGGGTAAATATGTGTCTTATTTATCTACAAGGAGTTCCTTGTATATTTTTAAATATACTGTTGGTTTCACCCAGCTAATATTTTGTGTGTGATTTTTTTTTTTGTATCGGCCTTAAGAAATGAAATGGGACTGTAAATTTCTTCCTTCCTGCTATCCCTACTTGGAGTAACTGTACTAATACAAGCATTAATAATTGTTCCTTGTGAGACTCTGATGGCTCCTCAGCATTTGCACCCTGATCCAAGTCACCACTGTGCCCTCTCAGGAGCTTTCTGTGTCCAGTCTGATCATTGTGTACTTTTCTGTCTCCCTGTCCCACTGGACTATATTCTCATACATGACACATGTGCCAAGAGCAAGTGCTGAATTTGTCAGTAAGCTGAAGACCATATCTTCTGTTTGTTCCCACTGATTCAAAGAGACACAGGCCACCTCTATCACCAGGTTATGAATGACAAAACCGTGTTCTACATTGTACTAAGAGTTAAATAAACCACCACAGCTGATGGGTCCCGCCCCACCACCAGACCCAGGATAGTAGCCTGGGGGTGGAGCTCAGGTATAATCCCCAGTGTATCCAAAACCTGGGCTCAGAACACCAACTGGCTGATGTTTCAGGCTGGAGGTGACCCCTGTGGTTCAGGGCATCTGCCTCATAGGGAGCCAGGATTCCACGCCAGACAGAGCTCTCCCTAACCTCCAGGAACCTCAGCACTGGCCAGCGTGTGAACAGGGCCTGGGGAGAGGCTAGAGTCTCCTGAGCTCTGTGGCACTGCTTTCCCACACTCCCATTCCTCTCCACTGATTAGTCATGAATGAGGCATTGATTACGAGGCCCTGCCATCGCATGCCTTTCACTGGAGTGGCTCCATGCAGGGATTTATTAGTAATTAAGCTTTGAATATGTGTTTTGCCAATAGGGTCTCTTCTGATGAACAGGAAGAGCTTTGGGTGTTGAGAAACACTCACTCTGTGCAGGGACCATCGAGGTTGCCATGCGCTCTTGGGTTTCCACATAATTGGGTGTTTGTCTACTTCAAGGAAGCTGGGGCCCCAGCCAGCAGATAACAACCAGTTACAGAGGTAGGCCTGCCCTCGGGCTATGTCCTTTCCTGGAAGAAATTGAATGGATATCTTCAGGATTGTTTACCTTGGCTGGTGCAGATCTACTGACTCCCTGAACACAGTCTGAAAATGTAGTCTGCAGGCGTCGTTTACTGTCCCTGTGGGAGAACACCACTGCCATGGGGCACTATTGCCTCACAGCGATGCTTCACATAGGTTTGCTCTGGTCAACAATTACAGGTGGGCTCCTCACAACCCCCTGCAAGGCCCTCCACCTCTACACTATTGATATTAGGGGCCAGATCTTTCTTGATTGTGGAGGCTTATACAGTACATATACATATTCTTTAGCATCCCTGGCTTCTACCCACTATATGCCAATATTAACCCTCAGGCCCCAGTTGTTATAACACACACACACACACAAAAAAAAAAAAACACTATAAGCATGGCCCAGTGTCCCTGAAAGACACCACTGCCCTAAGCTGAGAACTAGTGTTCCTCCTGGAAAGGATTTCCAGGTGACATCAGCAAAAATACTGAGCCTCCATGAGAAGGAAAAAAAAAATCTGTGTATCAATTAACACCATCTTAAAACTGATGCCTTGGTTACTTTTACTGCTGAGACAAAATGCCTGATGCCCAGAATTAAGGAAGGAAAAGTTTATCTAGCTCACAGTGTGTGGAAGTTTCAGTCTGTAGTCAGCTGGCTCCCAGGCAGAGTGGCTTGGTGAAGGGCAATAGTGCAAGGTGGCCACAGGCAGCAAAGCAGCAAGGGCGAAAGCAGGGAGAGCAAACTTTGTCTCCTCCCTTATAAATTCAGGCCAGTCCCTGAATGTTTACAAAGCGAGGCCCCTGCCCCCCTGCTGAGTGGCTTAATTAGACTTCTAAACTTAAGTTGGGAGGATGTATCACTCATTACAATTGATAAAGTGAAAGTTTGCCAAAAACCATCTATTTCTGCTTGTATTCCTTAACCAACTCTTAGACTCTTCCAGGACAGGCACTATTTGAGTACTAAAGATTTGGTAGGACATAAGACAGACAAGCTCCCTGCCCTTGTAGAGTTTGCCTTCTACTCAAAAGGGACAGACTAACATTAAACAACTCAACAAACAAATGGGATGTTTTCAAATTCAGCTAGGAACTATTTGATTGGTATCATCGAAGTAGCCTAAATAAGGGAAAGAGAAGGTGAAAGAGGGAAGCAGCCTGTGGATACTGCAGGAAGCATTTTGCTGGCAGCCCAAGGAGGAAGGGAAAAAAAAAAGGCATGTTCACAAAGAAAACTTTCGCAAAATAAGATCTCTTCTGATGAACAGGAAGAGCTTTGGGAGTTGAGAAACATTCACTCAATGCAGGAACCATCCAGGTTTCCTCGTTCATGGAAGAAAGAGAGGTGGGCATGGTCAAGCTATTAACTGAGAGTGCAGGGTGAAGTAGAGAGGAAGCTAGGGGTGTATAATAGATAGCTTGCATTTTAAGCAATCCTCTCTCCTGTCCCCACTCCCTATCACCACTCCTACCCTTGCCATTCTCCATAGCAACCACTTGTTCCATGGCCCCTGCAAAGACCTCCATGCCAGGCCATGGTGCCCAACCACACTCTGACTCATTACCCCCACAAGTACCCTCTCTTCTTTCTCATCTTAAGTCCATGGACCTTCAGTAGCAACATTGTGTCCCAGCTCCCTGGTTCTTTCCACTGCCCTTTGTAAAAAATCCCAACTCTACTACAGACTCCACAGTGGCCCTGAAAGAGCTGGCATAACTGGAAAAACACACAGGCACCAACTCACTGGACACTGAGTCTGTTCACAGCCTCAAGGAAGCTTTGCACCACCAACAACTGCCTTCTAGTCCCATGGTCACTTGCCGTCCTGTCTTACTGCTTTCTAGTCCCCTGGTCACTTGGCATCCCACCTTCATAGCAACCTTTCCTACCCTTCTCCTCTGGCCTTGGCCACATTCCTCCCTCCCCACCACCTCACTTTCAGCCACGACCTTGATTTTTATCTCCTCCCAGGAGGGCCTCATATTCCCATCATTGAGACCGTACCAACCTGCACCTGTGCCCTGTTAGTCTGCTGGGTAAGTGATTGTATCAAAAACCTCTCACAAGGAAAGGACCTTTTATCCTCAGGATACAGGAGTACCTTGCATTTAATAAGTTCTCCATTTAAAAAACATGTGTTAGGGAATCAATGAGTGGGCTTTAAGCAGGAAAGTGTCAAGATAGATTTTCTGATTTTAAAAAGCCATGTTGGCTGCTATTCGGGGGGATGTAGAAAGAAAGGCATAATAGCTGGTTATGGTGGTGTGTGCCCATAATCTCAGCCCTTAGGAGACTGAGGTAGGAGGAGTGCCATGAGTTTGAGGCCAGTCTGGGCTATATGTGAGACCAGCCTACATAGAAAAACCCTGTCTCAAAGAGAAGGAAAGGGGAAAAAAAAAAAAAGAAAGAAAGAAAGGCTTAAGACCAAAGTGTGAGAGGGGAGGTAGTGGTATTTCCATAGGTCTAGAATGGAAAGTAATATTAGAGATAAATAAAAGTGAATAACCTGGCTGGGGAGCTAGCTCAGCAGTCTAAGCACTTACCTGGCAAGCACAAGGACCTGAGTTTGATCCCCATTACCAAATGCTATGACAGCTCCTGAACTCTGGGTACACCATGCCAGCCACTGAAATTGGGCATGGAGGTACACGGCCGTAATCCCAGCACTGGGGAGACTGAGACAGGAGGATCACTACAGATGTGAATTACATAGTGAGACTCTGTACCCAATAAATAAATAAATAAATGTGGATAACCTTTATTGTATTTGGGAAAAGAACTGATTTATTAGGGAAATTTATAAAGGGAATACAGGAAAGAGGCCCAGAGGATCCCTAGTGTTGGCTTAAGAACTTGGGAAGATGATGGTGCCATAAATGAGCAATGCTGGAAGGACAAGACTAGAGATGGAGAAAGCAAAACCGCGCTTTGGACATGTGGACATATTCAACTAGTGGTATCCACACTGAGGGGTCATTTATGCTGTTAAGTGTCAGGCTGGTATGCTGGAGAGCTTTAAAAATTCCCTGGTGCTATGTGCTGCTAGGATTTTAATTTCCCCACCAAAATACATGCTAACATGTAACCTAAATTGTGAGGTATTATGACACGGAGCCTGTACAGATCTATGGTGGTAAGCTTTCCATTGCTGTAACAAAACACCTGAGATAAACCAACTCATAAGGAAAGGAAGTTTAATTTATTACTTTTCTAAAAGATGGGATGATTCATAAAGTGCCATGGAAGTCTTGCACAGAAGCCATATGATCGTCTCTGTATTGTTCCAATTTTAGTGTAAGGAAAGATTTATTTTAGCTCATAGGTTTGCAGGCTTCAGTGAAGGATTTGCTGGCCCATTGCTTTGGGGGCCACAGCGAGGCAGAACTGTGGTGGGAACACATTAGGGAGGAAGCCATCTACCTCATGGAATCCAGAAAACAAAGAAAAAGAGAAAGAGGAGAGGATGGAATTCCAACATCCCCTTCAAGGACACACCCCCCAGTGATCTAACTAGGCCCCTCTCCTAGCTTCCATAGTCACCCAGTAGCACAACAAGCTCAGGGCCAAGCTTTCCCCTTAGGCCTAGGAAGACATTCAAATCCACTATACAGAAGAGGTGATTAGGTCATGGGGAATCTGCTCCCATGAAAGGATTAATCCCATGTCAGTAGGTTTGCTACAAAGGCCAATCTGGCTCTGTGTCTTACAGACTTCCACTCACCAGAAAATGGGAATCTTCCTTACCCTAGGGTTTTATAGAACCCATACCAGCAAGGAGGGCTTCACTAGATGCCATGTCTCAAACTTGAGCCTTCCATCTTTTGGAACTTTGAGTTGAATAAACCTTTATTTTTATAAATCACGTAGTCCCAAGTATTCTGTTATAGCACTAGAAAGCAGACTAACATACATGCCAATGGCAGGTTGAAGGTGCTCTGTTCATCATAGCCACTCAGAAGTCCAGATGATCAGAGGCTTCGCTTAACATGTGCTGCCACTACTGTGGAGTCAAGCAAAACAGAGCATGATACACCATATTTGCCTTTGTCTAATGATCCAAGCTAGGGTTGTGTAATGAAATCAAGAATGTGCCCATTGATTTTACCTATGAGCTAACCAAAGATGACAAGTGCTTCCCAAGATGGATTCATATTGCTTTTGTGGAATTAAAGTAGATGACTATCATGACCCTCCCATGGGTGAGTCAGTAATTAATAGCAATGCCCATTTATTAAATAATCAGCTTTTAAAGACCTCAGGCCAGCCCTTTCTCATATATAACATTTTACTCAAAATTGTGCAGTTGTTTTTATTACTTGTATGGATGAAATTTTGCCTAAGACATTAGCTAGCCCTAGGTCAAAAGCTGAAGCTGAGGTATAAACTCGAGTGTGTCTAATCCCAAAGTCCACACTTAGACCACTTGATGAAAATGGAATTTTAAAAGCTTACAATTCATTTTAAAGGCTTGCAGTGAGCAGTTTGGAAGGGTCCAACCTAAAAAGACTATTTTTTACTCAACACATTTCTTTTTTCTAGCCCTTTCATGGGAAATGGAAAGCACCCTTAGCTATGACAGAGTGACTTCCATAGACTAACAGGAATGTAGAATATTCTCCCAACTGGAAACATGGAGTCACCCCTGTTGATACATTCCTTCACACATCTGAATCATTGCCATGTTTAATACAAGTCACTTAAATACCAAGTGAGCCTTCCACACTGGTACCTCCTTCACTGGTTGCAAAGTAGACCCACAATAAACTTGTCATTGTAAAATAGGTAATAAATAAAGGGTTAACTTCTGTATTCATTTCCTGTTGCCTTGTGACAAACTACCACTGACAGGCTTATTATCCTCTTATAGTTCTTGAAGATCCAATGTCTGGAATCAGTCTCACTAGACTAAAATTTATGTCTCAGTGGAGCTGGCTCCTTTGGAGACTGCAAGGACAGAGTCTATTTCCTTGTCCTTTCCAACATCTAGCATTTTGCTTGGCGCATGGTCTGTATTAATCAGCTTTCTTGTTGCTGAGACACAATATAGAACATCTGCAATTTAAGTGAGAATAGGTTTGATACTGCTCATGGTATGGGAGGGTTCAACCCATGGTTCACTGATTCCAGAAACATAATGAAACACAGCTACTTCATTCACAGTGTAATGAACCACAGAGGAAGCAGCAAGGAATTAGACCCCAAAGCTACTACCCCAAGACCCACCCAGACACACCTGGAAGTGTGCTCCACCAGCCTCCAGGTATGTCCCAAAGCCAAACAAGTCACTGCTCCTCTGTAACAGTGACATGGTGCCTCTGTCCTTCCTCGAGCACATCTCTCTGATCTCTGCTTCCATTCACATCTCTTGTGACTTCTGCTCCCCTTCTGATGAGGCCCTTGTGATTACATCAAGCTCACCTGCCTCATCTAGGGTTCTTATTCCCCTACCAAGAGACTTAATTTAATTACAGATACAGTGTTTTTTGCTAAACAGCATTCATATGCTCCAAGGTTTAGGCAATGCACATATTTGAGGAACCATTTTTCAGCTTATAGTAACATCTGTCCAGATGGCATTTAGACTTAAGAATAACATTCCTATGATGTTTGCCTTGACTTTTTCCTCACATGCTGCCACACACAAAACGCTGTGTAACCACATCTCAGTCAGCAGCCAGGACCCATTCCATGGTCATTTGTACCTGAACTGGATAATACAGCCTTCATGGCAAGACACTAGAGATGTGAGGTTTTCCCCTTTGTTTTTGGAACTAAAATCTATAAATGATATTTTGTTAACAGTTTCTCACTCTCAATTAGAAAGCGTTTGTTCTGAGTACAAAGCTTAAATCAAACACATACTAGCTGGTCACTTACATGTTCATCATCTTAATCCTAGTTATCTCTGGCCACTGTAACAATAAAAACCAGTAGGAAGACCAGGACTTCAGGCAAGTGCACACACACGCTCCATCCAGCCCACGGTGCTCATTTCTCTCCAGGGAACACAGTAGCGCAAATGATATTGACCATGTCAGGACTAGCAATTCTCTGAGGATGAGGCAACCCTGAAACACAAGGGGCAGCAGCTATTCCTTTATCATCTGAGTGGGACACAATGTCAGGAAGGCACAAGCCCTCAATAAGAGTCTACTGTATCCAGGGACTGTGTGTTCATTCACTCACTTATCCATTCCTTATTAATTACAAGTCTAATAACATCCATGCTGTATGGGTGAGATATGATAAAGAAAGTATGGGTTTACAGTCTCATCGGACTTGTTGCCCTTTACAACCTGTGATCAGGCAATCAGCAGGGATTATTGTACTTGGAATGCAGCTCTGGTACTTAGAATCGTCCAACCAGTACCCCAAGGGATTAGCCCCCATCTTTAGCTTCAGGAGGAACTGCTGGGTGGATGAAGAGGGAGGAAATTTGAGTTAAAACAAGTCAAATAAATTGGGCCTAGTGATATATCCCTATTATCTCAGCACTCTGAGAGACTGAGGCTGGAGGAGAAAAAAAGTTTGAATCTAGTCTGGGCAACTTATCTATTTGGCAAAAAATATAGGGATATAACTCAGTGAGAATCCCCAGCACTGAGTTGAATCCCCAGTACACACACACACACACACACACACACACACACATACACACGCACACACACACACCAAATATAAATATTAGCCCCACACTGGGGTCTTATCATACTGAAAACAGTATGGGGACAGCCATCGATGTGCATTACATCACATTTGCTTGGGTTAGGCATGTGCTGATTCAATTCATTTGCTAAAATGATTAAAAACCCAGATTGGGTCTGTTTGTAGAGTGGTCTTGTATTCAGGGTATTTTCGTGATTATTTCTGCCAGACCCTGCATCCAGCTACCCAGGACAGGTCATCGTCTGAGGACAGTCATTGCCATAGGTCAAGACTCACATTGCAGAAAATGCTGTTCTATCTGTCAGAGGCAGGAGGTGACATACATTTTGTTCTCATCATAAGGACAGGAAAATTCCCTTTCACAGAAGGCTCTGCTAGAAATCACTGCATGAGAAGCACAGGGCTGACCTTTGCTGATTGTGGAGAAATGAGTGAAAACAGGCCTGAGTATTCTGAACAGTAAAGTGCAGTTTTGCCATGGATGGGCACTAATAATGGTAAATGAGATGAAAGCAAAATGTTTCCTGAAGACTAGCAGAATTGTAGAACTGGCCATGATAATATTCTAGTGCTGAGCTCTGAACACCAACAAAACTGGCTGCAATACATTCCCCACAACTAGTTATTCTTGAATTTGAGAACAAGGACACACGGAGACCTCACATTCTCTGATCACTGTCATTAAGGCTCCCACTTTGAACTGTACATCCAGCTTGTATGGATGTCATCTTGTCCAAGGAAGGGAGCCACACCATTGTCACCTGCAGCCCTGATGTTGGTTGGTTCAGGAGCTTTGCCTGGGGTACCCAGAAAGATTCCCCCAAGAGTCAAAGGCAGAGGACCCAGGCAATGTGTAAGATATGAAGGACGATCAAAAATCTATGATGAATATTTAATACTTTTTAGAAGTATTGCAGTGATAGACACACTGTCCCTAGTCCCTCTCATTTTGAACATGCTGACCCCTTTATTCCTGCCACTTTCTGAAGCAGTTCTGGAAGTCCTCTTCCATGAGTATCTTTAGCTATACTGTCAAAGGCTACCTCAGTTTCCTCAATCAACTCAAAATGTTTACCTTTCATAATTCTTTTGGCTTTGGAGAGGAGCCATAAATTCTATGGTGCTGGATCAGAAAGCAGAAATGAGGACCACAGATGGGCTTGGCCCTATCTCTATTTGCTTCTCAGAAGTCTCTCTAGTTACAAAGGAAATGTAGTGATGAGCTATACATAATGATATCTCCGTGTCAGGGGCAAGTAGGCTGAAGGAGTGGCTTTGCTCATGAGATCCCCAGAAAGAGCACACAGAGGCAGACAACAGCAACCCAATAGCAGCAGGTAGCAACCAGAGCAGGAGCAATCTGTGTCTTTATTGGTTAGTTCTTATACATATCCTTATCACCTATTTACATTCCTGTATGTTTCCCATGTAGTGCCTGTATAGTGATCTAATGCTAAGTCATGGTTACTTGAGTGTATCCTGCTGTGCACCTGCACAGTGAAGTCATGTCCTCAGGTATTCTCAGATACCCTGCACTGTCATGTAATTCATTGTAGCTCCCCACACTCCATTATACAGTCACAACAAGAAAGAGGAGGACAGAAATTTAGGCCCCACCAGCTTCTCTGTCCCCAGTGACCACCACAGGAGAACTACAGAGAACAACTGAACAGGTCATAATCAAGAGCAGGGAAAAAGACAGATTCCACAGGACTGAAAAATAATGAAGAGAAAGTAAATCAAAACTTAAGTCAGGTCAAATTCAGGACAGGTCAAATTTAGCCAAAATCAGAAGTACTTGGAGGGATTGTTCCAACACAAATCATTGGACACCACCATCCCAAGGGTTCTGTTCTGATTTAGTAGCTCTGCAGTGAAGCACTAAACCTTTACAATTGTAACCAGTCCTCAAGAGGCTGCTTCTGCTCCTGCTCAGGAGAATCACACTCTAAGAAGCACATGTGCAGAAAGTTAAAGCTTCGTGTTCTCAACAGCATGGACCCCCTGAAAGCTTCTGAGTTAGGAAGAAAAATTATATATATATATATATATATATATATATATATATATATATATACATACATATATATGATTTCATTTATATATGATTTTATTTATATATAATTTCATTTATATATATATCATATATATATGATTTCTCTACCAGATGTCTACAGGATGCACCAGAGTTAAAAGAAATAGAAGCAAAAGGCAGAGGCTGTAAGAAGATAGCAATCATGATCAAATCTGCAACATGTTCAGCTTGTATTAATTGCATCACTTATGGCAATTCCATAAAAGTTCTGACCTCTAGGCCTGAACTTTGTTCTGAGAGCCAATCAAACTTCCTACCTTGTGTTCAGAAGGACCTTAGCGATGACAGTGTCAGTACTGATGATTAGTATTTTTTTAAAGTCATTAAAATGTTATTTTTTCCTACCCTACCCAACTGCAACCCAAAGTTTTTATAAAATGAGAAGTAGCTGGGTGAAACTCAGGTAAATTAGAAGATGAAGGCCCACTGGTCAACCCTTGAGTTTCTGGCATATTCTACTTATTTTGGTCTACCTAAACTTAAATCTCCTTTGGGATGATAATTAACGCTACGATTCGCAGGGAGGCAGGAGTTAAGTGTTTGGACTGTACATGAGTCCTAGCTATAGCTGGGAAGCAGGTTGTTGGCCAGTCTCCAGGAGAACTTTGCAAATTAGAAAAGATTCTCCTCTTGGCTTAGCTTGCCTCTCACCAGGAGAATAGGAAGCCAATTTACCTGTTCGGCCAAAAGCCTTTATGTGGGCACAGCCTGTGGCTCCGAAAGAGGTGGCCTTGCTATGACATCAGGAGCCCCAGTTTGTCCTTTGTCTCCTGGGATGGCAGTTGGATGCCCCAGAACGATAGGGTGGGCTAAATGAGGCAAAACTTATAAAGTGCCCTAGGCATAGATTGGTGCCCAATGATAATCAGTTCCCTTCCAGATTTCCTTTTGAATTGGTGGGGGTCGTGGATAGGTTCAGCCTTATAGGCTGCCAAGGAATCATCTGCCCCTCTGAATCTTGGCACAGGGCCCCCGCTTTGCAGCACTGTGCCTGCTGCCACTCTGCAGTATCTCATTGTCTGGCACAAGGAAAAAGTGCCTGGCTCCCACTGCAAAGGGAGCCCAGAACGAAGAGACCAGCTGAGCTCTCGTGGTCAGCAGATTAGCTCTCTTAATACTGCCAGCTCCAGGGGCTGAGGATCCCCTGATTGCAAATCTAAAGTCCCAGGGACTTCTTTTGCTTTTGATTAATTTCCTAAGCTCCTGTATTGCTAGGCTAAAATTCTGCCAGATGCAGGGACTTGTCTAAAGCACTCAGCCCACCAATCCAGCCTATCACAGGAACCCTAGGCAGCCTGTGCTGGTGCTAGAAGGTAAGAGGGACCAAGAGCACCATTTCAGCAAGGCCTATAGGTGAAGCAGGCAATGTGGAGAGCTTTCATTGCTGAGGACTCTCTGTCTAAGGAGCCAGGCAAGAAGCTGAAGTGCCAAATCCCAATTAAGTCACAAAAGAAGTGGGAGCAGGGGAAGGGCAAGTGGAGATAGAGGGAGAGAGAGGAGCCTTCACTGCTGAGTCTCTAGGCACCACTTACCCCACTTGCCTGAGGCTGTTCCAGCCTTGCTGGATAAGATCTCTCCTTTCTGTCCTGCTTTATAATAGCAGATAAATGTTGAACACCAATTATCCTCTGGGCTTTCCACTGCCCATGGGCAATCCAGAGTTGAATGAGGTCTCATGAGCAAGTTCATGTGGTAATGGGGGAGACAGACCTATAAACAGACCATAGCCTTGCCACTTGGAAATTACTCTACTAGGGATTATGTGACCATTGCCTGTATGCAAAGAAGAAATGCCTGCAGAGCTGGGGAGGCTGCCGCCAGAAGGGACACTGAGGCTGTTTCGTGAAGTGCTTTCAAGCTGGGGGCTGAGGGTGGTCTCCAGGAAGAGGAACAGCATGCAATAAGTGAAGTTCTGAGATGTGCAGCAGATGGAAGAGCATGCAGAGAAAGGAGGCCATGGAGAAGGATGAGAGAGAGTCATTTCCTGACAGTGTTTGGCAGAGAAAAGGGTGAAAGAAGCCTTGTAGACCAACAAATAAAAAAGGAAAACCATTAGACTTCTCACAGTTGCACCTTCCCCATGCCCATTTTGGTGGGGTTGGCCTGGCCAACTGGCGTAAGGGTAAAGTTCTAGAAGTTGAGTGTATAACCAGTGCATTTTTTAGCTTTCTGTACTGGAACACAATACCCAACACTCACAGTGTAAAGCACAGGTTTAATTTGTTCATCTTTTCAGGGAATTTGGTCACTGTTCAGCTGTTCTCTGGCAACAGTGTCATGCTGGGAAAGCCTGGTAGAGCAAAGATGCTTAGCTCCTCATAGCAGAAAACAGCAGAGGAATGGTGCCAGAAAGAAAAAGCATCGTGGACCAGACATAGACCCCTAGGTCATGCATCCACAACCCATTCAGACACCCCCGAGTGTACTTAGCTAATGTACTAGGCATTTCGTTTTTATGAGCAGAATATATTTTTTGGGGGGAAAAAAAGCTTCTGTCCAAGAAAGGGACAAAATGGGGGTCCCAAGTAGGTGATCACCAGGAAGCTCTCTTCCAGGTACTTTTATAGAGGAACACTATGCAGTGAGGCGGGTCTAAGGTGATGGAGAACATGGGAACTCGCTCAGGTGGGCATGAGGTGGGACAAAACTATGATCAACCAATGAGATTATAAGCATCATTGCTCAGGTAGAATTAATTAAATCCAGTATCAAATGGGGAAGCAAGTCATGTAGCAAGTGGGCACGAATATTGGACAAGGTCTCTTCCTGTTGGGGGTTGGATTAGTGACTCACTTGGACTCTTTCAAGGTAACTGATACCTATTTAGAATATCAATTTCTGATGCCCATCCCTAAGGAAGTATGTAGCTGTATTTGTTTCCTCTTTTGTCTTGAAGTCTGGCCTATGGGGAGTCTCTGTCTCTTCCAAGTTGCAAAGTCACCTTGTCTTCCACATTGTCTCCTTCAGGGACTGGCCTTGTCTGACTACCTATAACGTTTCTATCTAATTCAGCTGCCTACAACATTCCTCTCACCCCCAAATAAGTAACCTAAACTTCCATGAGGGAACCATCAGAAATAACCACTCTGGCTTCTTCAGGCTAAAACAGGTCATAGTTGTTGACTGGCAGTCAGAGATACTCTCCAGAGGTTCTATCTAAAGGCCTTCAATAGACACCAGGCATTTTTATCTTGGGTAGGTGTATAGCTCTGAGTCTGGAGGAGACAAAGCCAAACAATTAAACATGCATGGGTCAAATAATCACATCAACAGGATAATTATGAATATATTCAAAGATTTGTATCAAGTAGACAGTAATAACTTTCCATAAAAATGATAAAGATAGGGCCCAGGGGACCTCATCATCTTATGTACCATTGATTGGATATCTAATATTTTGAACAGCTCTTGAGACATTAGAGGGATCTGGAATGTCATAACATTTTAAAGTTTATAAGTATACATTTCTTAATTTGATCCAATGGACATAGCAAGATTAGCAAGCATGAATTCCCAGTGAGTGAGAGGCAGACCGTAAATACTAAACTTAGAGATAAAGCTGAAGGGAAGGGCTGGAAGTGAGAGGCACAGTCCAAAAGATCCAGACACAGGAAGTGGAGGTGAAGGAAAGTTTGGTCATGCTAAAGGTTGTAAATGGGCCTGGAACTCACCAGGCCAGTGTCATCTCTACGGACACTCTTGTCTTGTCCTTTATCAGTGAGGTAACCTGATCCCCTTCAACTTCCCATAACTGAGATCAGTTTCTTATCAAATACCATGAGATCTGGACTGTATGCAGGAGTCAGTGTTGAGAAAGACAGGGAGCTCACAGAGCTTAAGGACCAGATTGTCTAGTGCCAGTCCCCTAATGTGTGCTTGTTCCTCTGCTGGAGCATCCCTCCCATCCTTATAGTCCCTCACTGGGTCCCTGGGATAGGTTTCCATGGCTACCTCTGCTTCCACAGTCACAGACTTGGGCACAGGTCAAAACTAAGGTTTTGTTTTATAGCTCCTGTCTCAACTGTAACTTTCATGGGTAGGCAGGCCAGTGCTGGTATCTGAAAGAAAAGGAAAACTTTTTTCTCTTTACTTTTACACTCATAGCATGGAATTCTTGCCTTCCAAACATCAAAATGTGTGTGAGGATTTCTCCCCACAAACAACTCATCAGTTCTCCAGGAGATACTGATGGGGTGTCCTACAGTTTCCCTCCATTTTGCCACTACCTACCTAGAGTTAATTTCAGATCCCAGTTAGGGACTGGCACATCTGAGGGAAAGGCATTGGGGAGGGCATGTGTCACCCACAGCCAGGCTTGGGCTTCCAAAGCTGAGATCAGGAGAATAGGCTGCATGTGGAAATGATGGGTGGCCAATGAAAGAGGTAGAGCAGGGGAACTTTATCACTGCTTGTGATTAAATTGATCTGCTTTGTAGAGAAACACTAGTAAGAGACGAGACATACATGTCACTTAATAGAGTATCTATTTGAGAGGTCATGGGTGTGGACTCAACAGACCAAACGAATATGGTGTATCACAGTTGCTGGCTTTGGTTGGTGGGTTAGAGGGATCCTTGTAAACAATTAACTAAGCTGGAACAATTAACTAGTTAGACTGTAAGCAACTGGTGGGTTGGTTAAGCCATAGCCAATAAAGTGACTTTCTATGCCTCATTTCTGTTTTCTACAAATACTGTCAGATCACATTGTTCGTTGGAGTTCTCTGGTTATGGGAGCCACTTGGCTCATGCTTCATCTTTGTTTTCCCTCATTTTCATCAAATAAGTTCCCCTAAATTAAATTGATTGAAAGTTATCAACAATGAGTAGTTTTAGGGAAGAGATGATAGAACATGCAGTCAATAATACCAGGAAAGTGCAAAGAGTAGACATACTTAAACAGAAAAAATAGAAGTGGGTGATGATAAAAGAGGTAACAGGGTGAGAGATCTTGCAGGGGGTTGAATAATGGTCCTCAAAACTACAAAGTCCTGATTCCTGGAGTTTGAAGGTGCTACCATATAAGACAAAGACAAGGCAGGGATGACTAAAGGACATTATATTATCCCCTTGGGCCTGAAGGAGACTTACAAGCAAGGAGGCAGTGGAAGATCTGACCACACACAGAGGTGAAGCCAACATACCCAAGGTGGGAGCAGAGATTACAGTGTTGTGACCACAAACCACAGAGTTCTGGCCAGAAGCTGGAAGAAACAGCAAATTTTCCCTGTGAGACTCATGGCAGAATTGGACCTACTGATACTTTGATTGTAACCCAGTGAAACTGAATTCAGACTTCTAGACTCTGAAACTGACAGAACAAACTTCAGTCATTTTGAAGCTGCCAAACATGGGAATTTCTTACACCAGCCATGGCAAACTAATGCAGAACTGGAGAGTAGAATCTAACTCCAATATTCTACCTTGGAAACTATGGTGAGAGGGACGTTCATGGGACCCCCAAACTCTAGAGTTTTAGTAGGAAACAGTGGGCTTCCTGGTGGCCATGTTGAGGGATGGATCTGGAAGGTGACTGACTGTCCCACGGGAGGCTGCACATACAGGTTTGGAGCTCAGGACCAACAACGAGGCTAAAGTCTGAACCTTATGGATCATTAGCATTCAGAGAGTAATTGAAACCATGTTAGTGGATAGAACTACTGAGAATAAGGTACAGCATGGTATTTTTAAACCCTAACAGCAGATTATAATCCCTGATAGCTCTTATGCCTTCGTGTGACTGAGTCCCCATGCCCAGAGTCTAATTTATTTGGTCTTCATGACATCTGGCCCTTCATGGCTACTTAAAGCTCCCCTGATGATATTATTTTGCAATCAGAATCAAGAACCATTGCAGCAAAGAGGAGAAGGGCCCAAACACAAACACTTCATGCTCTGGTTTCTAAAGTGTGATTCTGAAACCCACAAATCAAGGAATTGATGGAAGTGAATTCTCCAGTTTGGGGATAGACCGAGAGTCAGGAGTTCTAAGGCTGGGGTCCAGGAGTCCCTAGTATTATAAGCCCTGCAGTTTATTTGGGTGCATTTGAAAAGCACTGAGTTTAAGGATGGGGTCAAGGGACAAAGAAGCCATCCCATAATAAAGAGATTACATACAAGTAACCAGAAATGAGTGCAGAGGGCTAGCAAAATATGATGAACTGGCACGTAAAGGAGACATTGTTTATGTAGTGAGTGATCCTACCTAAAAAGTCCAACAAGATAAAGTC
>PVKA01044264.1:0-16279 GCA_004027165.1 Ctenomys sociabilis | reverse complement strand
TATGGTTAGATTTCTAAATTTCTGTAAAGTTTTATTCTTTATGACATCCATGCAGTGAAAAGATTGTTTAAACTTTCATTTTCATTCAAAATTCAAATTATCTATTTGGCTTTCCCCCTTCATCTTTTGTTCCTTATTTCAAAAATAGATAATTGTACTAGCTTGTCAGTGTAATGCATGCAACAGGACTTTATTTTTGATTTTTCACAGATCCTATGTTACAAAAAGTAATAACATAAACCAGTGTACTTCTGTTCATCTAATACATAACTTAACCACCTTCAATTCATAAAGAAAGCAAAACACTTTAAATTGTAACAGTAATTATCATAAGATACATATAAATGTATTTAATATTAAGTTTTAAAGTATTGTGACAGTAGATATATTTATGCATAAATGTGCAATTTCATTCATATATACACATTTTAAATTAAGAATTCTAGGTTAGGTTGATAGCTCAGTACTCTAAGTGCCTGCTTGGCAAGTGCAAAGACCCAGGTTCAATCCCCATTACCACATGCCATGTTGGTCCCAGAATACAGTTATGAGGTGCCAGCCATAGAAACCAGATGTGGTGGTGCATGCCTGTAATCCTAATGCTGAGAAGGCTGCGACAGAAGGATCACTACAAGGCTGAGCTGCACAGTGAGACCCTGTATGAAACAAATAAAGATTAAAAAACTTTAAAGTGAGAATTCTGGTGTATTATTTTATTCATCTCTTCATCTTTTAGAATACCTGAAATATGTTATGGATAAATGAATGTTTAAATATTAATATACACATATCAGATAAATTTGCCATGGCTAGACATTCTTTAGGTAAGAAATTTTAATCAAAATCTTCTATTCTGTGTGATTTTATTGGTGGACTTTTTCAATCAAAATCAATCTTCCTTGAAATACCCATGGGTGCCACTTAATAAAACAGTAGACATGCTCTGTCTGAATCGAATTTCAAAGGCCAAGAGCTGATCTGCCAAACACACGGTGTGCAATTCAGTGGTCAGCACATAAGGCCAAAGGGACCTGCTGCTGTAATATCTGCAGTATTACACAATTGGAGAATTATTTAGGTCTCTAGTGCTTATCCTGTTTTTGTTTTATGTAGTTTCAGGTTCATTACACGTGGGTACAGTAGATTATGTGGAGAATACATTTCTGATTGCTTTAGAAACAACATGAGTTGGATTAGAGATGTTTAAAAGGATTACGTCTATAATAAGCAATCTAAGAGTAACATTTAAATTTTCTCTCATAAAAAATTGCATTTAGTTTTAATGTTTTTTGAAAAAAATAAACTTATTTCCTTGTATGTCTAAAATAATAGTGAGACATTCCTCACTATGTAATTTACCATCACAAACAAAGCTAAGTGATAACTGGAGACTTTATTTTATAGAGTATGTGATATTTTGGCTAAAAACCAAATACAGCCACATGCCAATATTACAAACTTTTAGCTGTCTCTTTTCCCAAGGGATGGATATTGAATGGTTTCAAGGAGGAAGACATTGCTCAGCAGTGGAACACTTGGCCATCAAACCTGAGTCCTGCACCAGAAGCTAAAACGAAAAGCAATGGCACAAATGACTTTGAACTACCACTGTAAAACCAATTCAAGATGATTGTTACATCTCTCTCTTGAGGAAGTGCATAATGCATTGTTTTCCAGTAATTATATTTTCTTTTACAGTGAAGAATTTTGTGTCATGATTTGTGTTTAGATGTCTGTGTTAATTGATACATGTGTCAGCCTGGCTGAATCAGCTCCCACAGTTCTCAGCGTTGGGGCCCACCCCAACAGGTGGGCAGGGCCCAGGAATTGAGAAAGGCTTCCTGCTGTTCTGACCCACTTCCATTGAGAAGTCCCAGTCTTGAGAGGAGCTGGACCTTCGCAATTGCACCACTATGGAGGAGCTTCAATCTCCTTGAATTGTTGTTTGCCTTGGAGCCAACGGAATATGGACTGAACCCTCCAGTAACTATGAGCTAAATAAACCTTTCCTTTCTTCTTCTGAGTGTCAAGTATTTGTCTCAGCAATGAGTACAAAGTAACTAAGACAATGTCACTTATTGCCTGTGCAGTTCTATGTGGCAGTTTAAAGAGGTGGCTAGAACTACAGTGTGTGATTGATTCACTATGCAATGCTAAGAATGAGAGTTCTATGGTTAAGGATGTGAGTGCTATCTGTCTAAAACTGAGTGGGTTGAATCGCCTGGATTCAGAGATAAGGGCCATGGAGATATTGTTGCTTATTACCATTGCTGCTTGTCTTCTGTGATGCCACTCTGTCATGCTACCCTGCCTTCGTGCCAGACGATTATGGGTTGGAACCTCTACAGAGTGTAAGACAAAATAAACCTTTCCTCCTGGACCTGGAGATGGCAGATATTTTTGTCTCATCAATGAGAAAGATGACTTAGACATGTTAGTATTTCTATAGTAATTTTAGATAGTTTACAATTTAGAATATTTTAAGTCCAGAAATTTCAAATAACTTACATTAAAAATTGTAATTAAAGATGTAGTTTTGAAAAAATGTTATGAAATATGGCATATTTATGTATGTACATATATATACATATATATAAAGTATATTATTATGCAAATCTTAAAGATATATGTATTTAGATTTATTCCTACTTATAGAGCTTTCATAATAAATGGCTATCATATATGCATAATATCAGAGTTCACTGAGCTGACTGTTATATGCAAATTAGACAAATTTCAAATTTGATTGTATGTCCTACATTTATGTTGTTCCATCTTTATTAATTTGAAGTTGGTTCCTCAACAAATGAAGGTTTTTCAGTAATTACGCATGACATAGTTACACATCCCTGCATCTGGGAGAGACGTGAAATCACTAAAGATGATGAGCTCACCAGCGAGGCAGCCTTGTTCTCTGTCCTACAGTTTAGACCAAAACCTCGACCACTTCAGGAGAGTTGCTGGCACCTTCACAACTTCAGGGGAAATATGTAGGAAGTAGTGCGTTTCGGAGAGGGAAATTTGTGACTCAGTGGTATAGTCGCAAAATTTAGTTTGCTTGATTTTATCTAGATAAAGAGTTTGAAATGCCATTATTTAAGAACATTACTTTTATATCCAAACATTTTAATATTGTCTGGAAGTCAAATTCTTTTCCAAGTTAAAATATGTGTTTCTAGTTTAAATAACGTGATTGTAATACTGGTGTTTTGCAGAATATAGAAACTCACCAAAATATCTTTATGAAAATAACATTTATCTCTGAAGAGGTCTTGAAATGATTTTACATAGAAGTACATTGTCTGCAGCACACTTTGACCAATTCAGTCATCTATCCTGAATGAATTCCAAGGGTGAACACTCAAAATTCATATAATTGTAATTGAGACCACAAACTCAATATTTGTGACACTTTCTATCTTATTTTTATTTTTTTATTTTATTTTTATCTATTGAAGTACAAATATCAATGAGACAGTTTTAAGATAACGTAACAAGATGGATTTGATAAATTATTATACTACAAACTGTTTGCATAATGTTTTGGTATTGTATAAGTTGCATACATGATATACTTACAGACATTATTATAGCAGATGTCCCTTATCAGTAAATTGAGTATAGCTGTTTACGTAGCTTATTTTTTGTACCTGAATTACATCAAAGATTCAATAATTAATACTTTCTACCTTATTTTCCTAGTGGTTGTCCATAGTCCTAGAAGTCGACATAATATCCTGTCCAACCACTATTAGTGCATATCTTGCCTCTCATAGAATTATATAGAATCACGGCATTATCTATCCCAACTGTACCGTCCAGGCACACACATCATGATTCTTGCTTTCTATAGCCCTTGCTTAGTCTACATCTGCCAAAGATGGGCACTCCATTGTCGTTCAACTAATTTAGGTGCCTGAACTTGATGACACAATCCATAACAGTCCAGCATTCCACAACAATAATGAGTTATCTGAAGAAGTTGTCCGACCAAGCCTATTACAGCTCAACTTAATATTATGGCCCCACAGTGTATACCTCATTTTTATACTTTTCTGCTGAATGATAAGATCTAGACAGAGCAAGACGTATATACCAACACATGTACTGTTTCTTTCTGATGAGGTCAGTGAAGTCCCCTCAGGTTTTAACTTATAATCCGGTACCTTTTTCTGTAGGTCCTTTGTCTGTGTCATCCATGTGGATGAGTCATGGCCAATGCTTGACCAGTTTGCTCTCTGTGAGAGCCTGAAAGAAAGTTTTCTCTCCATGTGACTCTCCCCAGGCACTCTATAGAACGTCGATCTCTTTCCTCTGTGGCTCCATAATCTCCTTGTTCAGAAAATTTGGAGCTCAACTGAGTTTCATGATGTTGCAGTACAGGTTCTCCTATGTCCTGAGTCTTCGCTGACCTTGAACGGCTAGGGCCAAAATGTTGGCTGGCCTTGTGGCTCTTCTATTTCTCCAATTCTGATTTGTGAATTTAAGTTGTTAACCATTTAGAAGAAAAGCTGATTAGTATTCTGCAGGATATGCCATTCACTTTGCCTTATCTAACTAAATTTTTAGTTGTTGATCATTTTCATTAGTATTTCTTTTTTTCACTACTTATACTATGGAGACTATACAATATTTACACATGTGTGTTTTGTTTATTTCACTTATAATTATATGTTCAAGTGGCATCCACTTCAATATAAATGCTTCAAGCTTATGATTCTTAATAGCTGAGTAATACTCCATTATATAGAAATACCACATCTTTTCAACCATTCGTCATGTGATGGACATCTTGGTTATTTCCAAGATTTTGCTATCACACATTGCACTGCTATAAACACAGGTATACATGTAATACTATGATACAATGTTTTCATTTCCACTGGGAAAATTCCAAGTAGGGTGATAGCCAGCTTGAATGAGATTTCTAGTCCTACTCTTTTGAGGAGTCTCCACACTGACCTCCACAATGGTTGTACCAGTCTACATTCACAACAGCAGTGGAGAAGTGTTCCCTTCTCCCAACAACCTCTCCAACATTTGTTGTTGGTTGATTTCCTTATGATAGCCATTCTTTCTGGAGTGAGATGGTATCACAGTGTTGTTTTTATTTGCATTTCATGCATGGCTAGCGATGTGGAGCATTTTTTCATATATTTATTCGCTTCTTTAATTTCATCCTCTGAGAAGTGTGTATTCATTTCAGATATCCATTTCTGAATTAGGTCTTTAAATCTGAGAGCCCTGTTATATCTTTGTTCTTTATATATTATAGACAGCAGACCTCTGTCTGATTGCTTATTAGTTAGGATTTTTTCAAAGTTTGTGGGTTGTCTTTTCACTCTGTTGGCAATTTCTTTTGACTTGCAAAAACTCATCAAGAAGAGTTGATCCCAGTTCTTGATTCTTTCAAGTGCTTTCCATGCAAATATATGTTAGTATATGAACTCTTTATCTACCCCTAAGTCTTCAAGAGTTCCTGCTACTTTTGCATCCAGGAAATTGAGTGTTTCTGTTTTAATGTTTAGATGTTTAATCCATTTTGACTTTAACTTAGTGCATGGTGACAGAGCTGGGTCAAGTTTTAGTTTTCAGCATGTAGAAATCCAAGTTTTCTAACATCATTTGTTAAAGAGGCTATCTTTCTTCCATAAGTATAATTGGCTTCTTTGTCAAATATCAGATGGCTGAGTGTGTTCATAGGTGCTTCTGCACCCTCTAGTATATTCCATTGATCCTCAGGTCTATTTCATTGCCAATACTATGTTGATTTTATCACAGTCACATTGTAGTATAATTTCAAGTCAGAAATTTTGATGCCCCCTGCCTTGTCTTGATTGGTGAAGATTGCCTATGCTATTCTAGGTCGTTTGTAGTTCCAAATAAATTTTAGGAATGATTTCTCTATGTCTGGGAGGTATGTTGGTGGCAGTTTGACAGGGATTGCATTAAATCTGTACAGAAATTTTGGGAGTATGGCCATCTTCATGATGTTGGTTCTTCTTGTCCAGGAACATGGAACATCCTTCCATTTTCTGAAATCCTCCATAATCTCTTTTCTTAGGGCGTTGCAATTTATCGTGAAAAGATCTTTGACTTCCTTGGCTAAGTGAATCCCAAGGTATTTCATTTTCCACAGGGCTATTGTAAAAGATATTCTTTCTATTGTTTCCTTTTCAGTGTGCTTGTTATCTGTGTAGAGGAATGCTATTGACTTTGTATCCTGCTATGCTACTGACCTTCTGTATCAGTTCTAATAGTTTCTTGTTGGAACTTTTGGGGTCTTCCAAGTAAAGTATCATGTCATCTGCAAATAGTGACAGTTTAACGTCTTCTTTACCTATTCTTATTCCCTTTATTTCTCCCTCTTTTCTAATGACTGTTGCTAATGATCCCAAGACTATATTGAATAGGAGGGGTGATAGAGGACATCCTTGTCGTGTACCTGTTTTAAGAGTAAAACATTTCCATTTTTCCCCATGTAGGATTATATTAGCTTTTGGGTTGTCATAGATGGCTTTTATCAAGTTAACGGGAGTCCATCTATTCCAATATTGTGTAGGACCTTGAACATGAATGAGTTTTGGACTTTGTCAAAAGCTTTCTGTGTATCAATTGAGATGATCATGTGGTTTTTAGATTTCAGTCTATTAATATAGATTTCAGTCTATTAATCTATGTTTATAGATTTTCGAATATTGAAGCATCCTTGCATCCCTGGGATGAATCCTTCCTAGTCATGGTGTATGGTCTTCTTGATGATTTGCTGTATTCTGTTTGTCAGGATTTTCATGAATATTTTTGCATTTATGTTCATGAGGGAGATTGGCCTGTAGTTCTCCTTTTTGGTTGTGTCTTTTTGTGGTTTTGGAATCAGTATTATACTTGTCTCCAGAAATGATTTTGGGAGGACTGTTTCCTTTTCAACTTCATTGAAGAGTTTATGGAGTGTGGGGATTGTATCATCTATAAATTTCTTGTAGAATTGAAATGTGAATCCATCCGGAACTGGACGTTTCTTTGTTGGTAGGTTTTTAATTATGTTTCGTATTTCATTGGCTGTCATTGGATTATTGACAGTTGTTATATCTTCTTGATTCAGTTTTGGTAATTTGTACCTTTCGAAGAATCTGTCCATTTCTTCTGTGTCTTCTTTTCTGTGAGCATAAAGATTCTCAAAGTAACTATTGATAATCTTCTGAATTTCTACTGGGTCTGTATTGATTTCACCCTTTTCATTCCTTATTGCATGTATTTGAATTTTTCTTGCCTTTTTCTGATGAGGTTGGCTAGAGGCTTATCAACTTTATTTAGTTTCTTCACAGAACTAACTTTTTGATTTGTGGAATCTTTGATCTGTTTTCTTCATCTCAACTGAATTAATTTCTACTCTAATCTTTATGACGTCTTCCCATCCTTGCGCTCTGGGTTTCCTTTGCTCTTCTGTTTCTAGTTGTCGGAGGTGCAACATTAGGGTGCTAATTTATTCCCATTCTGTTTTCCTAATATGTGAGTTCATAGCTATGATTTTCCCTCTAATAATTGCTTTCATTGTATGCCATAAATTCCGATAAGTTCTGCTTGAATTTTCATTGAATTTTAGATATTGTTTAATTTCTTGTTTAATTTCTTGTGCGATCCATTGATTGCTCAGTCGGGTTTTGTTTAGTTTCCATGAATTTAGTGGGGTTTTCTAGTTTCTTTTGTCATTAGGTTCCAGTTTCATTGCACTTTGGTCAGATAATATGCATGGGATAATTTCCACTTTTTTGCATATACTTGTGCATGACCTCTGGACTAGTATGTGGTCTATTTTGGAAAATGACCCCTGTGCAGCTGAAAAATAAATGTATATTTAGCTGTGGTGGGGTGGAATACTCTGTATATGTCCACCAGGTCCATTTGTTCCAAGCTCTAGTTCAGTTCTGCTACTTCCTTGCCATTTTTTTTTTTTTTTTTTTTTTTTTTGGTCTGGTTGATCTATCTTTTTGAGATAAGGGTGTGTTAAGATTGTTTTCTTTGACATTAGGTTTTTTTTTATGTCCATTAAGATTTGCCTTTTATAGTTGCGTGTTCCTGTGTTTGGTTTATAGATATTTATGAGTGTTACCTCTTGCTCTTAAGTTTTTCCGCTGACCAATATATAGTGGCCTTGTTTGCATTGTTTGATAATTCTTGGTTTGAAGTTGAGACTGTCTGAGACCAGAATTGCTACTCCTACTTTTTTCTGAGGTGCTGGGGTAGATAGTACTGTTTTTCATCCTTTGACTTTGAGCCTATGAATCTCTTTTGAGTTAAGTGTGTTTTTTGTATATAACATATTGTGGGATATTGTTTCTTAATCCACTGTGCCAGTCTATTTCTCTTAATTGGAGAATTGAGTCCGTTTACATATTGTTGGATTTTGTTTCTCAATCCACTGTGCCTGTCTATTTCTCCTAATTGGAGAATTGAGTCTGTTTACATTGATGGTTATAATTGAAGTGTGCTGACTTATGTTTGTCATGATATTTACCTGGTATTGTTTACTCCTTTGTATCCTGTGTTTAACTGTCTGTCCTGTTTAGTGGGTTCCTTCCATTCTCATTCATTGAGTTCTAGTTATTGTGGTCTCTCTCTAGAACATCTTTCAGCAACCTGTGAAGGGATGGCTTTGTCATGAAATTCTTTAGTTGTCGTTGAAGTATTTCACTTCTCCATCTAATCTGAAGGAGTTTTGCAGGGTATAATAGTCTGTGCTGGAATTTGTTTACGTGAAAGACTTGAAGAACTCTGCTCCATGCTCTCCTTGCCTTCATTGTTTGTCTGAAGTCGGCTGTAATTCTGATAGGTTTTCCTTTGAATGTGAGCTGCTTCTTCTCTCTAGCAGCTTTCTGTGTATTATTTTTCTGTTGGATTTCTGGGATCTTAACTATTATATGTCTCGGTGTGTTTCTACTTGGGTTAAAGTTATTTGGTGTTCTGTATGCTTTGGTGACCTGGATGTTGGATCGTTTCCTCATATTTGGGAAGTTTTCTGTGATTACTTCTCCCCAAATTCTTTTTATGTCATTTGTATTGACTCCTTTATTCTTGTTGATACCAATTTTTCTCACATTGTTCATCCTGGTGTCATCTTGCAGGTGATGGATTATTTTTTCCTGCATTCTCATTGTTTTTAAGAGATCCTTTCTCATGTGTTCACGAGCCGCTCTAGCGTCTTCAAGATCTGAAACTCTGTCTTCGCCTTCACTCAAACGGTTTTGTAGACTCATCATTGACATTTTTAGTTCTTCTGTATCTCTCTGACTCTGTTTCATGCATTCTATTTCTTTTCTGTATTGCTCATTCAACGAATCCATTATATTGCTGATCTCAATTTTTTTATCCATGTCTTCTTTAGAGGTAGTTATTATTATTTTTCTGCAGTGTTTCTTCCAAGTCTTTTTTCTTCTGTATATTTCCATACATTTTTCAGCATATCAGATTCTATGATTTCAAAGAATTATTTTTTTTCAAAGAATTCTTTTTTGATTTCAGAAATTATTTCTGCTTTGAGTTCCTTATGACCTTTTGGCTGTTGTGTGTTTGCTTCAGATGCTGTTAATTCATACATTTCATCTGGAATACTGCTCTCTGCACTTGTTCTGGGTGAGTATTGTTTTTCCACCCAATGCTGCTGGAATTGATCCTTTATATCAGATACTATGTATTCAGATATTTATTTTTTAATTTGGGGAATTACTTCTGGCCTGATTTCCTCTATACGTTTCTGCTGTTGTTCCTTTGCTGCTGTATCTGTTAATTCATTCGTTACAGCTGAGCTGGTGTCCTCTGCCCTTACTGGTGGACTCGAGGTCTGGGATTGCATTTTATCGTTTGTCTTTGTCATTTTGTATAGCACTGACCTTTGACCTTTGGTGTAGGTCTTTGGTGCAGCTTTAAACTTAGCATGTTATGAGATTCAGGTGCCAGTCTATTAAATTTGAGATTATCCAGGTATACCTATACTGGATCTAGCTGTTGTGTTCAGTTCCCTTTTTGCTGTAGCTCCTGTGGTTCCCCTCTGTTGGTTTCCTGGTCAGGCAAGCACAAACCAAAGTAGGATGCAGAGCAAGTAATGAAAATTCCCACTGTCTTGGCTGGCTTTGGTGCAAGGATCCAGAAAATTGCCAGTCAGACCTCCTGTGTCAGGCAGGTCACTCTCTAGGTGGGCAGGCCTGGGCTTTGGTTGGTCTTCTGGGCTCCCAAAAGGATAGTGGATGATCTTATTCACTGGGTAGGCTGTACTGAGTCAGCCAGCCTATGCTGGGTCCAGGTGTACAGGCCGGAACCCGAGAAGGCTGGGAAAAGTCCCTCTGGTGCAACGGGCCTGCAGCCTTCACTCACAGGCCAGGCTGCGCTGGGTTTCGGGCCATGGGGTGGCACCAGGGATCGCTAAGAAATGTCCCTCCAATGTGGCAGGCTTGGAGTTCTCACTCCAGGTGGACCTGCACTGGGTCTGGGGCCGTGGGATGGGACCGGCAATCGCTGGGAAATGTTTCTCTGATGTGGCGGGCCTGGAGTTCTACGCTCACTGAACTTTGATGCCCAGGGAGTCGGGGAAATTCCCACTCGCTCAGCGGGCTTTAAGGCAGGGGATCTGGGGAGGTGCTGGTGAGTGGATCCTGAGGTTTCAGGTCGGTCACTAGCTTGGAGGGTTTTGGGGTGGGGATCCGGATAGCGAGCGTGGGAAGAAGCCAAAGGCTCTCCCTCAGACTCACCACACACTCACTGATCTGGGAAGCCTTGTCAGTTGTGCAAATTCCCACTCACTGGGAGTGCTTGGGGCAGAATTGAGGAGGTCCCCGGGGTCATCTGCTGTCTCAGGTCCGACTCAGGGTGATAGTTTCTATCTTATATTTCACATTAACATATATTTTGTAAAATGTTAATTGAAAACTAAACTTTAAAATAAAAATATATGCTATACGTAATTTCGAGAATAGAGTGTACAGTGTCTCACTATGCAGTTCAGTCTCATAGTGATACTCCTGTTTTCAGCCTCTCTAGCACTGGGATTATAGGCATGCAGTACCACACCTGGACTTGGTGATCAGCTCAGCATGTCCTGGAGCAGGGCCAGAGAGGCATGTGGTATCTGGAATCGAACCCAGGCACTGGGCTTGCCTAAGCAGTCACTTAGTCTATTGAACTATCTATCTATCCCACCTTATCTTATTTTTTCAGTGAATTAGTACCTATAACACAATTTTTCCTACTCGATGATAACTAATATTACATGAAAAACCTTTGATAAGATTTTTCATATGAATACTATAGAAAATAGTCCTAAATTTCAATAGATTAATAATGAAAGCTGATCCATAAATGTTATTTATACAAGAAACTCTCATTTATACTCTTACAGAAAAGTTAGACAGCTTTGAAAATTAATGTTCAAATACTAATGTACAAAGAAAAATTCTTAAGGAACATTATTTTAAACACTAATTATATGTTTTTCAATTAAAATGGAAAGTAGAAGTAAAGTACTGTGTCCCAAAATTTGTCCCGAGATATTTGTATAATTGCCCCCAGTATCTTCCTGGGCCAATGCAATTGCTAGTTTTCAAATTAATCGTTTGTAACATAAATTAGTCTATATTTAGCTCCTTTTGAAGTTTAAAGTCATAATACAAATTTCCTCAATTTTATGTTGTGGTTCAATATCACAATATACTTGTGAGAATTAGTAGAAAAATACACACAAAGCCACATAGTCCAAGACTGGTTAGACAGTGCTACTGCAACCAGCCCTTGGAATATCAGCCATACATTTATCTTGGGCCAAGACAGCTACTGCGCTCCCAATGTCCACTGAAGATGAAGACTCCACTTCCACACGGGCTTCCAATCCTGCAAAGCTGAGGACAGCCAGGTCTGGCTCTTCAAACATGATGATCAATGAAGAACATGACATTCCAAGGACATATATGTGTAAGAATTCATACACTAAATTTGATATTGAAAATCATGCAGTTACATTTGATTGTGATTACTTTTTGTTTATGCCATAGCTGTCAAGATACATACTATGTTTTTAAGGTAATTGTGTGGAAACTGCTTAGCAGATTTTGGAAGATCAGTTAATAAAATAAATGCATGACAATGTGAAGGTCTGAGAAAAAAACACAGAAGTATATTTCCTCATAAGAATACATTGTCTGCTGAAACAATTTTTAGAAATAAACAAATAAACACCTTTCCTTGGAATGTTTGTAAAATATTCTTTTGCCTAATAGCTAATGAATATATTCATCTTTGTATTCTTTATTGACTGAAGAGTAAAGAATAACTTTTGTCATGAATTAGGATGGGAAATAATTTTTCTTTAAAGTGTTTGTGAGTGTTGATAATACATATAAGACTCAGAATTATTTTTGTAGTTCTTTTAAATGAAGACCATAAAATTTATGAACTTGGAATAAAAATGCTATCGTTTTAAAAATGCAGATGGTTGAAATTTAATGATGAGATTACTCTGAAGATAGCAATATACTTTATAACATCTAGTATTGATTTCTTAAAATAAAAAAAGAATATGCCAAATAAGAAATAGAGCCTGAAAATACATTGCTGGTAGTAATCTCATTACATATATAAAGTATATTAAAATAGAAACTAATACATAAAATTAAGATTAATCTTTAATAAGTGAGTTGCATTTTTAATTTAGAAACAAAGAATATCACTGCAAAACCCAAAGTAAAGGAATTTCCTAGTTGAAATATGTGTTTTAACTAGATTAATTATAAACTAGTTAATTGTAAATGTGTTAAATTTTTCTATCTTATTATTGGCTTGTCACTTCTATCTAGTGTTTATATCAAATATGATTGGTGCAGCAATTAGGATACTTCAGTGGGTAGAAAAGAACGGAGATGTATCATTTCCCCTTTTGGAGGCTGACAGATCTGCAGGTGTGCAGACTCAAGGAAGACAAAGCTGAAACCACCTTCCTCTCAGATGTTCTTCCGTTCTGTGATCTCTCATAAGGGAAGGTGCAGGGATCTTTCCTCGGGTTCTCTCATAAGGGAATTAGTCTTGTATGTGAGGACTTTGCTCTCATATCCTAATGTCTCTGCAAATTTCCACTGTTAACACCATTGCACTGGGAGTTAGGATCTCACTTTATACATTTTTGAAGAACACAAATATTCCAATCATAGAAATTGGACCATGAAGCCTTTGGTGTAAGCAAGGACTGTGATAAATCAGTTAGATAATATATAATAGATACTGTGTATTTGATCTTTAGAACCAAAACATCCCCTAAAATGTACCTTAAACTTGGAAGACACCTGACCATAGTGATTTGAAGAATCTTGTATTACTATGTAATATTAAGGTACTATTTAATTAAAGGGTTTCTGAGAGACTGGGATGTCATAAAATTAATACACACTCAAAGTTTTATTCCAAACAAGCATATAAAATGCCCTAATTTCATATATAGAATCTTGTAAAGTATTACTCCTGAAATAATATCTGTAATTTTTTAGTTCCCTTCATTTTGGTCTACATACACAGGTCTACCTTAAAATAGCAACCAATCTAACACCATATTTACTGGTAACTTTTAATTTACTTAGGTTTTAGAAGGGACATAGAAAATATAACTAAGAATGTAAAAAATTAGGAATAATGTGAAAGGACAATTGCTAATCGATTGAACAGTTATATGTATCTGTGTGTGTGCGTGTGTGTGTGTGTGTGTGTGTGTGTGTGTGTGTGTATCTGAATGGAGGTTGTGACAGTTATTTGTAAAGAGTCCGCCTGACTGTACTACAGGATGCCCAAGTGTTTGGATAAATTTTATCTGACATTTGTATCTATGGATTGAGCAGAAAAGACTGTGCTCTTTAGTGTGGTTGATTCCCTCCAGTAGGCTGACTGCTGAAGATATCAAAGTGGCTCTCATTCGTCTACTAACTTGTGCTTGGCCACTTTTAAGATGGAATATCTGTTTTTTTCCAGTCTGGAGACTCATGAAATATGAAATATGTACCATTTAAGATTCTCAAACCATCTTGCATTCAAATTGAAAATACACTGTCAGACTTCCTGAGCCTCAGAACTTGCACTAAACTTATATCATTGGCTGAAGAAATGTTCAGCTTGCCAGCTGCAGATCTTGAGACTTGTCATTATTTAGATCATGTGAACCAGTACAGTTTCTTCTAACAAATTTCTCGCTGTAGAGGCCTGGGAGATGGCTCAGTGGAATAAGTGCTTCCCCGGCAAGCACAAGGGTCTGAGTTCAATCCCTGTTCCACAAAAATAAATAAATAAATAAACAAACAAATAAATAAATAAAGAGATTTCTCACTCTGACTCTCCTATGTTGATGTAGCAAGTTGTTTTACAATACTATTCTTTTCTCTCAGTTCAAGTGTATTGTATTTGTGTGTGTGTGTGTGTGTGTGTGTGTGTGTGTGTGTGTGAGTTCATGTCTACAACAAATGCTTCGTAATTAATTGACTATGTTGTAACTCATTGTAACATGTTTCTGATATAATTAAGCTCAGTGAAAATAACAGTAAGTTGAGAGGTAGAGGACAGAGGCATAATTTAAGCTGTGCACTTGCCATGTGTCTACTGTGACATAAATCACTTAATAAAACAATATTATCTGTTCTTCCTATTACCACTTGCCTTCTCTTTTGAGCCATAGTGTCTTCATGTATAATTTGAAATATTTATTTTAGCTGACCTCTCAGGCCATACAAAAAGTACAGTTCAGTGTTCTGTAAATCTCCTAGACAACAGTCTGGTGAGACCTAAGATTTATTTAAAGTAGGGAATAATTGATTTCTCCTTTTGTGTTCGCTTTTTGCAACTTGGGACAAGCAATCAGTAAACAGCATTAGAGTTTATAAATACTAGCAGTCCAATAATAAGCAATAATCTTTTGATCTGAAAACAACAAAATTGTTTTAAAATGTATTAAATTTATCAGTTACGATTGGAATGTGAAGTATTGGGTGGACATCACAATTGATAGTAACTGTGGCATACTGAAATATGCTTTAAGGATTAAGCTAATAAACAAAAATATATTTTCATATCACAGACAAATTTATTTTTCCATTTTTTAGTGTGGAAAAATTGTAAAACTTTTGATAAATTGCTTCAGATATTTATTTGTTATAAATTACAGTACAGAAATGTTACTGGAATTTTAATCCAATAAAAGTAAGTATTTTTGCAATAATTGATCCTTTTAAATGAGCATTGTGTTGATGGAAATGCCCTTAAGATTAATGAATAACTTAAGGATTATAATCATATTATTATGTCTCTTTTATCAGCAATGATTCTGTCATTGGCTGTAAAGAAAAATTTTCCTGGTAAATACTATATAGATATATATGTACATGTATATGTGTATGTATAATAAAACCAAGACGCTGAAGTGAAACTATGATTCGTGTTGAAGTAAAAACCTCAGATTTTTCATTTAGTGATGAGAAACACAGAAGTCATTGTAGTACAAATGCAAATTATTAATGTATGACAGCATTTCTTAAAAACTAGAATTGATGACAACATACAAAATTAAATACATTTTAATAAATAATTTATTTTTTAGACACATGGGAAGTACACAGCTTAAATTATGCCTCTGTCCTCTACCTCTCAACCTTCTGTTATTTTCACTGAGCTTAATTGTATCAGAAACATGTTACAATGAGTTATAATTAATTACGAAGTACTTGTAGACATGAACTCACACACACACACACACATATACATACAAATATTTCTCTCCACAAAGACATTAAAATATTTTCAAAGTATGCATCAAATGTAATATATTAGGAATTTTCTTGACATTTTTAAACCTTGCAGCTCTTTTAATTTAGAGAAATACGTTTTATATACAGCACAAATGGGAAACTATTGTAGACCCTGATTCCCTCTTCCTTTTCACATGGATCAGTTTTTTTTTTTCATAATAATAACTTTGAATTTTCGGGAAAAACCCCATTATTTTAAAACTAATGATTAAGCCATCTATGAAAACCCAAAAGTTCATATAATCCTAAATGGGGAAAAACTGAAATCTTTTACTCTTAAATCAGGTACAAGACAAGGATGTCCTCTATCACCCCTCCTATTTAATATAGTTTTGGAATCTTTAGCAACAGGCAGTAGAAAAGAGGGAGAAATAAAGGGAATAAGAATAGGTAAACAGCCGGGCGTGGTGGCGCATGCATGTAATCCCAGCACTCGGGAGGCTGAGGCAGGAGGATTG
>PVKA01044263.1:0-16277 GCA_004027165.1 Ctenomys sociabilis | reverse complement strand
AGAGAGAGAGAGAGAGAGAGAGAGAGAGAGAGAGAGAGAGAGAGAGAGAGAGAGAACGAGAGAGTACAATCCAGCAAGAAAGCTTCTGTTTAGGCAAGCGCAGGAACCGCAGTTCAATCCCCAAGCCACAAGACCCTGCAGTGCTCCCCTCCTGGGGAGGCTGACAACAGGAAAATCCAGGCTGCATCGTGAGACCCTGTATCAAATACATTAAAAATGATAGATAGATATATTTTTAAAATTAAAAAAGGTTTAGCCGGGTGTGGTGGCGCATGCCTGTAATCCCAGCACTCGGGAGGCTGAGGCAGGAGGATTGTTGTGAGTTCGAGACCATCCTGAGCTACAAAGTGAGCTTAAGGCCAGCCTAAACTGCATAGTGAGACCTGTCTCAAAAAGACAAAAAAAAATTTAAAAAGGTTGGAGATATAGCCAAGTGGTAGAGTCCTCGCCTAGTATGCAAGATTCTCAGATTCAGTCCCCAGTACTGCCTAAAGTAAATTTAAAATATTCACTAATTATGAAATTCAGTGTTCTATGCTGATTACACTTGTAGCTTGGGCATGCCTAGCAAAACCTACCATGAAGTTCTCTTCACTCACCAAACACTAGTGTCACAGAGTCAGACTGCAGTTCAGTCTGCACCTCACTTCTGCAGCAATGTGTCATTCTGACACATTGTTCAGTCCCTTATGGCTGAGCCATGGCTCAGTGGAATAAGCGCTTTACTGGCAAGCACAAGGGCCTGAGTTCAATCCCCAGCTCCACCAAAAAAAAAAAAAAACCTGAGCCAGCTCCCCAGCCTGTGCTCCTGAAAAGTAGGAATTTAGTGAAAACCTGTCTTAAGATTTAAAAAAAGATTAAAGGCCCAGGTCAGTAACGCGTCAGCTGCTATGGCGCCATTGCTCCCTCCAGTGGAAGCCACTGGGCTCAGGACGGGAAGTGACACAGGGCGGCACACCCATCCCTCCCCAGATGGGACGTGTAGCCAAGCTAAGTAGCGTGTGCTGACGTTGGACAGCGTAGTACTTTCTAAAAATAAAATAAAATAAGCCTGTTATGTGACTTCCTTTTAATAGTGATTATATTTGTCTCTGTTGGTGCCCACTAACCTGTAGACACTGGCCCTCAGCTACCTGTGACCTGGTACAGAGGAAACCCTGGGAAGTAACTTTTTTTTAAGAAGTCAAAGTTGAGGGCACACCCCCCTCCCCCCTGCAGCTAGCTGTTAGGCAGACATGACTGTCCTCATCACCTAACTGACACCTGGGGATGCACCTATGCTGCACACACGGCTGTGTGGTTGGACTTGGCTTTAGGTCTATATCCCAGGAAGCAGAGGACACAGACACCTCAGTAGGAAAGCAGGTCCCCAACACTTCTGTTTGTTGTTTGGAATATACAGTGTAGCCCAGGATGGCCCGCTCACAGCAATCCTGCCTCAGCCTCCCTGGCGCTGGCATTGTAGGTGTGCACACCATACATAGTGTCCTACTTCTTGTCTGAACCCAAAGTGAGATAGTGCAATTGGGGGGGGGGGATCTGAGGCATTGAGTGTTTGAAGAACCTAAAGGTTTTACTCCCTTTTTTTTTTAAATTAAAAAAATCTTTTCATTAATTTATTTGGTGCATGATCTTGCTATGCAGCTCAGACCCAGTGATCCTCCTGTCTTAGCATCCCCAAGGCTGGGATTACAGGTGTGTGCCACCACACCCACTTTTGGGGCCAGCATGGTACACCTAGGGTTCTGGGGCCAGCAGTACATGTGGTACCGGGTACTGAACCCAGGTCCTTGCACTTGCCAGACAGACACTTAGACCAGTGATCTATCTCCCCAGCCAGGGTTTTACTCTTGTATCTGTGAAACTTCTTGGAAACCAAGCTCTAATGCACTCAGTTGACCAATCTGTAGAGTGGTCTGCCATATGCTTATGGAAGAGACATCCCACTGTCAGCACTGTGGTGCACACCTGTGTCTCCCACTGCAGACCCTGGCATGCCATAGTGCCTGGGTTTCAGGGTGGTGATGCCTCACACAGGGAACAGAAATGCACTGGTGTGTGCATGACTTCAGCACTGAGCCCGTGCCCCAGAGAAAGTTCCACAGCTGAGCCAAGCGTGCTGGCACACACCTGTGACCCTGGTACTGTGGGAGCCTGAGACGAGGATTTCAGGTCTGAGCCCAGTCTGGGCAGCTTAGTGGCTTAGCTGGACTGTGTTTCAAAATAAGAAAAAGGGCGGGGGATGTAGCTCAGTGCAGAGGCCCTGGGTCCCATCCCTGGAGCTAAAGAAAGGGAAAGGAGAGAAAACAGGGAACTGGGGAGTTGGGAGGAAGGGAAAAAAGACAAAAAAGCTATCAGTGCAGAGGGCACATGCACCTTACTGGGCCAAAACTGTCCTTTGACAAAATCTGCCACTAGATGTCACCCTTGTTTTGCTGCAGAGTAAGGTCTCACCTGCCAGAGTTTGCAATCTCGCTGTTATCTCAAAGCCCTTGCTTGGTTCTTGATACCGCTTTCCTTTTTTTTTTAATTTTAGGGAAGGGTCTACAGGGTGTTCAGGGTTTCACTACTAGATCGGACTCTTAGTAATCCACCTGCTTACAGCCTCCCAAGTGCTGGGATTACAGGTGTGCACCACCATGCCCAGTCTCGATTGCCATTTCAGCATCGAGCCCCAGGTTCCTGCACTTGCTTGCAGGTTCTTTAATCTGCTGAGCTACTTGGTGGCCCATGCCTCTTTTCTTGTTTTTCTCCTGTTTTTTGATTTTGAGTTTGTCTCTGTGTAGCCCAGGCTGGGGCCACCCACCCAAGGGCACTTTGGGGGTCACTGTGGAAGGGATACACTTGCCCCCAGTTCAAGTCCTCAGAAGGTCGTTGCTGCTTCACTGGTACTGTGTCTAGCATTGCATGCCCCGCTGCCAGCCCATTGTCCTCTCCACAGGAACAAGAGGACATGTGTCCCAACTGCTCAAGTAGGACACCATAAGCACAGAGCTCATGAGCAGCCACTGTTTATTTTTCCTTGAATCACACTGTAAATGTGGATTCGAAACTGGCTTTCCTCACTGCTAAGCCCGCCATCAGGACTCAGCTTCTGTCCCCATGCATAACACATGGTCAAGGTGTGGTCACTGTGCTGGTCAGTGAGGACATGAGACAGCATGTAGACGCTACCATGAGGTCAGAGTTCATGGTTAGCTCTGCTCCGGGAGCTTCAGGATGAGTGCTTCTCAGAGCTGCCAGCTGGAAACTCAGCATCACAAGCTACCTCGTCCAGAGGCACTGAGTTCAGAGTGAGCTCTGGGAGGCTGAGAAAGGAAGATCACAGATTAGAGTGCCACCTGAGCAAACCATGAACTTTACAAGACCTTGTCACATTTAACTAGATAGAAAGGGCTGGGAATGTAGCTGGTGTGAAGGCCCTGGGCTCAATCCCTAGTATCACAAGAAACACAAAACATCTGCCAACCTTGACATGGTGGTGCACCCCTGTACTCCCAGCACTTGGGAAGCAGAGGCAGGAGGATCATTGTGAGTTTAAGACTACTCTGGGCTACAAAGTGAGCTTAAGGTCAGCCTGAGCTTCGAAGCAAGACCCTATCTTAAAAAGACCCCCCCTTTGGGCCAGAGAGATAGCTCAGTAGCATAAACATTTGCCTGGCAAGTGCAGGGTCCTGAATTCAATCCCTGGTACTGAAAAAAAAAAAAAGACACACCCTCCCCCCAAAAAAGAAAAGAAAGTGTTGTATCACTGAGTTTATATCCCCAGCCTTTTGGGCAGGTGGGGCTGATAGAGCTCAGTGGCACAGCACCTGCCTGGCAAGATCATAAGTTCAGTTCCCAGTACCAAAAAGAATTGATCCAGTGGTCTTTGGCTTTTTACGTCATCAGCACCATTTTCTGTTCATGCTTTTGTTTCTGCTGGCACAGGCCTGTCCTGAGCACATTTTTCCTAGGTACCAGGGATTGAACTCAGGACCCTGTGCTTGTCAGGCAAGCACTTAATCTACTGAGCCATCTCCCCAGCCCCTGAGGGCATTTCCACAACCTCCGGTAAATGCGCTTTTCCTGCACCTAGGACCTACCTACCCTTCTTTGCTCACCAGGCAACCTGGACCCACCAGACAAGGGACGGCTTGAGGCCCTGCACTGCAGCAGCAGGCAGCGTGAGCCTCCATCTTGCTACTTGGGATGGCGGGCAGTTTCAAAGATAAGTTTCTTTTTTTTTTTTTCTATTTATGTATTTGGTACAAGGTCTCACTACACAGCTTGGACTCATAGTGATCCTCCTGTTTTCAGCCTCCCAGCTCTAGGATTACAGGTATGCGCCACCATGCATGGACTTGGTCTCTGGCTCAGTGTGGTCCTGGGAAGAGAAAGGTAAATTTTGGTGGGATATGGTTTAGCGTAGAGCATTGGCCTACTAGGCATTGGGATTAGGGTTCAATACCCAGCCTCAAGCCGGGCATGGTGGTGCATGCCTGTAATCCCAGCACTCGGAGGCTGAGGCAGGAGGATTGTTGTGAGTTGAAGACCAGCCTGAGCTACAAAGTGAGCTTAAGACCAGCCTGAACTGCATAATGAGACCTTGTCTCAAAAAAAAAAAAAAAAAAGAAAACAAACAAACAAAAAAAAAAACAGCCTCACAGCAAACTTGCCCAAGGCAACAGTGGGGCTAGAAGTTGTGTTGCCCTTTGAATATGGGTTTGTGTCAGCTCCAAAACTGTGGTCTGCTGCCCATCTCACACAAGAAAAGCCAGTAACAGCAGCAGGCCTGACTTCAGCTGGCCTCAGCTCTGAGTTTGTGGGAAATCCAGAATTTGGGCCCGCCCCCAACCTGCAGGGTCAGGATCTGTGGGTTTCATAGTGTATACTGAGATGGTTCTGGGTGCTGTTGGTAGTGGTGGGTTGTTTTTTGGAGATGGAGTCTTATGTAGTCTAGGCTGGTCCTGAATTCACTACGTAGCTCAGGCTGGTTTCCAGCTCACAGGGATCTTCCTGCCTCAGCCTCCCAAGTCTTGGGATTATAGGTATGTGCTATCATGCCCAAGCAGGTCACCTTTGAGAACTGCTTTGCCAGAGCCCCTGAAGAGGAAGCTATGGTCACAGCATCCTCTCATGGTCAGAGGTTTCCAGGAGGGTCGGTAGAACCCTCACACCCAGACGAGGTGTTTTTGTTCTGTGATATGGGGGATTAAGCCAAGTCTTCACACCGAACTGTTTTCCCAGCCCTTTTTATTTTTACAAGACAGGGGGGTCTAATAATGTTGCTAAATTGCTAAGAGAGGACTTCAACTTGTAATCTTTCTCCCTCAGCCTCAAAGAGTGCTGGGATCACAGGTGATCCACTCCACCTGGCTAAGGCACAGATCTTAAAAGTTGGTTTAATGTGAAGGGTCGTCTGGCCCTTGCCACTTTGAAAGAGGCCAGAGTGCAAACCAGACTCCAGCTGCTCAAACAGGCAGCCTCGAGCAGCCCGGTCCAGCCTGTCCACCATCAGGAATGAAGTGGGCACCAGGCCAGGGAAGGACAGAGGCGGCTGAGCAGCACTTCAATGTCATTCTCTACAACACAGAATGTCACTGTGAGCACAAGTGAAACAAGACACCCCCGTGCCATTGCCAGATATGGCATTCCTTGTGTTCTCAAGTTTCTCTTTCTCATGGTCCTGGGGAACTGAACCCCAGCTCTCTACCACTGAGCTACAGCTGTACCCCTTTTTACTTAAGCTCACTTTGTAGCTCAGACTGGTCTCGAACTCATAACCATCTTCCTGCCTCAGGCTCCCGAGTGCTGGGATTACAGGCATGCACTACCATGCCTGGCTCCCTTAACTTTGGAGACAGGGTCTTGCTAAGTTGCTCAGGCTGGCTCTGAACTTGTAATCCTCCTGCCTCAGCTTCCCAAACAGCTCAGATGGCTGTGCACTACTACAACTGGCTTTTTTTTTTTAGCAGGACCAGGGACTGAACTCAGGCCCTTGTGCTTGCCAGGGAAGCACTTATTCCACTGAGCCATCTCCCCAGCCCCTACACCTGGCTTTTTTTTTAAACAAAGAGAAAAGCTTCAGGCTGGAAGAAAAATCGATTCAAATTTATTAAAACCACTCAGTTCTGTCTGCGGCTGGAGGATTGCTGAGTGTGGCCCAGGTGAGACTTGAGTGTAGAGAAGATGCGTAAACAGGAACATGGCTTTCACAGAGTAGAAGGGAAGGGAGCCCAGCCCTGCTGCTGGGCCAAGTGGTCCTCACTGTTGGTCCCTGCTGTGCGTCAGTTCCTGGGCGGCCCAAAGAGCGAGGGAGAGTGCAAGGTGCTATGCTCTCATAGCTCACCACGCTGGGCTGGGGATGGGTGGGAGCGGGGTGGAGTGCTGTAGCCAGGAAGATCCCGCTCGTGGGCTCCAAGGGCAGAGTAGCGGCCTGTTAGGCATTGTACGAGGAGGAGGACACGCTCCCACCGTGGCCCGTCCAGTTGGTGTGGATAAACTCGCCTGGCTTGGCCAGGAGTTCATAGGTGTGGGCCCCAAAGTAATCCCGCTGCGCCTGGGAAAGCAAGCAGGCAGCGGGCAGTGAGAGGCAGGCAGACACACAGGGAGGGAGGCCAAGGCAGGATGGGTGGGCACAGCCCGGCTCACCTGGAGGAGGTTGGCGGGCAGCTTCTCATGTCGGTAGCCATCGTAGAAGGCCAGGGCGGTGGTGAAACAGGGCATGGGGATGCCCGCCTGGACCCCAGTGGTGACTGTGCGCCGCCAGGCATCCTGCAAGCCAAGGCAGAGCCAGGGTGAGCAGCCACCGCTCTGGCAGCAGCACAGAGCCCGCCCACGCCCCCCCATGGTCCCGTGTACCTGGCAGTTCTCCACGGCCGACTTGAAGAAGTCATCAAGCAGCAGGTTCTGGAGGTCAGGGTTGCGGTCAAAGGCCTCCTTTATCTTTCCCAGGAATACACTGCAATGCATAGGGCAGGGAGGGTCAGTGGCCTTCACCCCAGTAGGCCCAATGCCGGGCAGAAAGCAGGGTCTGCCCTGGACAGGCCAGGGGGGAGCCTATTCCCATGCCTAGGACCTGGCTGGTGGCTTGGTGACTGCAGAGCAGATGGTCCTGAGAAACAGGAACACAGGGCCTGACAGTCCTCACAGAGACACTTTATTTTTTGGAACCAGCATTTGAACTCAGGGCTTCGAGCTTGCCAGGCAAGTGCTGTGTCACTGAGTCAATCAAGTCAGGGCAGCATAGCCTGAGGTGTGGCTTCCTGACCCTGTCCTCCATAGGTCACTGGGCCAATGAGCAAGGCGTCACTAAGGACAGCAAGAGTCCCTGCGGGTGCCACACTCTGTAGTACTGGTGTTTTTTTTTTTTTTTCTTTATTGGAGGAAAGGGAATTGAACTCAGACCCTTGCGCTTGCCAGGGAAACACTTAAATTCTACTGAGCCATCTCCCTGGCCCCAGTACTGGTGGTCTTTGCAAAAATTTCCAGTCTGAAATTGGGTGAACCTGCACACCAGCGAACAGAACACAGAGCACTAACCATCAGGACGCAAGAGAGCAGGGACTGTGTAACCCGGTGACAGTTGGCTGCTGGGCTAGGTCACAGCAGGGTGGAGGTGCAGGTGACCTGGGCTCACCTGCGGATGATGCAGCCCCCACGCCACATGAGGGCGATGCCGCCGTAGTTGAGGGTCCAGCCAAACTCGGCGGCCGCCTGCCTGAGCAGCATGAAGCCCTGTGCATAGGAGATGATCTTGGACGCATAGAGGGCCTAGGGTGACAGTGACATAGGCACTCAGGAGGCTGCAGCTGGCACGTGGCTGCCTCCACCTGCCCAGCCCTCGCTGCAGGAGGGAGCAGGAACTGCAGGCAGCCAGTTTGCCTCACCTCTCGGATGTCCTCCAGGAAAGACATCTTGTCACCCCCAAACTGGGTCTTCGGGGGACCCCTCAACCGCTTGCTAGCTTGGACCCTTTCGTCCTTCAGCGACGATAAGCACCGAGCAAAGACAGCTTCTCCTGTGTGCACAGTGAGGCAGAGGGTGACACAGCGCAGTCCTCCAGGCCCAGGGACAGAGGCACGTGTGCACTGCGGCATGGAGGTCTGGGGTGCAGGGATGCAGTGGCCCTAAGGCAAGCCCAACCTTCAGCCTCAGGCTACAAACTGACTTATGTGTCAGCAAGACACTAAACAGGCAATGTGCTAAACTTCACCTCAACGCAGGTTCAACCGCAAAGATCAACTCAAGAGTTCAGAGGGGGGTTTTTAGCAAAAGTGAAGAAATAAGACAACTATTGAGAATTACTATTGGCAGTGAATATAAATTTTAGTTTCAGTTTAGACTTTCATTATTTTTTTTAAAGGTTAGCATCAACTTTTTATTTTTTATTCATTTTAATAAGGAAAAAAGAAAATAGCAATGAAAGTTTCAAGACAGGTTAGTAGGTCAGTTACAATAATTAATACCTTGCACATTATATATATATTTTTGGTGGTACCAGGAATCGAACTCAGGACCCTGTGCTATCCACTGAGCTATCTTCCTGGCCCTACACTGCATATAGTTGTCTTCGTGATTTTATTATCTATTGATAGTTTTTGTTTGTTGTTGTTTTGACAAGGTCTCACTTTGTAGTTCAGGCTGGGCTTAAACTCATGGTGATCCTCCTGCCTCAGCCTCCCAAGTGCTGGGATTACAGGTGTGTTCTACCATGCCTAGTAGTTCTTATTTTATTTTTAGCAGCTGGGACTGAGCCCAGGGAGCCCTGAACTATAGCCCACCTTCTTTATTTTTTGTTTGATGGAACTGGGGATTGAACTCAGGCCCTTGCACTTGCCAGGGAAGCGCTTATCACCTTCTTTATTTTGAGAAAGAAATTACTAATCAACTAATCACTAATCAACTTACCAGGTTGCTCAGGTTCGCCTCAAACTTATAATGCTCCTGCTTCAGCTTCCTAAGTGGCTGGGATTACAGAATGCACCACCACCCCAGAGTATAGGACTTTATTTATTTACTTATTTGAAACAAAGGCTTGCTTCTATGAAGTTCAAGCTGGTCTTAAATTCATTCTGCAGCCAGGCTGGCCTCGAACGTGTGGCGATCCCCACCACTCAGCCTCAACAGTGTCAAGCTCACAAGTGTGCACCTTGACAATATCTATAATCAGAACAAATAACCTTTTTCCTTTTCTGTCCACAGACAAAATGGGCTGATGTCTGGAACCTAGCAAGGACTTGCAAAGAGGATCCAGGCCCTGAGCTGAAGAGCTTGCTTGGAGCTGCCAGCAGTCCCCAGAGGCTCCTGTGCCCCACCAGGCCACCCCTCTGCAGCACAGTGACTCAGCAGGCGGAAGCCTCAAACACAGCGCTGCTGCAGCTGCAGTGTGGCAAGCCCTCATGTTGCCCAAGGCCAGCGAGGTGGGAGGACTTCCTCGAAGTCGTGTCCCCCGACAAATGCAGCTGCAGCCCTGGGGCAGGGCGAGGAGGGCTCTGTGGGGACAGTGTCCCCACGAGCAGGCAGCTGGGGGCGCAGCTTCCTTCTGCCAACAGGGCTTCGCAGCCTGCTCCCACTTCCCTGTCCTCCCAGGTCCTGCACAGGTTGAGGCAAGGCCAGGCCAACTACTCAGTGTAGTGGCACACACTTGTGATCCCAGCACTTGGACCTGAGGCAGCAGGACCACTAAGGGTCCCAGGCCAGCCTGAGTGTAAAACATCCCAAGGCTGAAACTGGGTAGGGAAGGGACAGATCATAAAGAGGAGACGCCAGCCAGGATGCATTCCCTACCTGCAGAAAGACCCTGAAAGCCCACCCATTAGGATGCTCCCCCCAAGGCAACCTTCAGATAGCAACAGGGGCGCACGACAGTACCAATGAGGGTGACAGGGACACCGTACTCCAGGGCGGAGATGGCTGTCCACTTCCCGGTGCCCTTCTGCCCCGCGCTGTCCCTGATCTTGGGCAGCAGGTGTTGGCCATCGCTGTCTTTGAACTTGAGGATGTTGGCAGTGATCTCAATCAGGAATGAGTCCAGTTCAGTCTTATTCCATTCCTCAAACGCCTGCAGGGTCAGAGGGACAAAGCAACCTTAGGGTGAGGCTGCACAACTTGCGCAGGGCGAGTTCCTCCCTGGCTTGCCCACTCACCTGCCCAGGCCACACCTGTCCTCAGTGACCAGGGCACGCAGCTGCCTGGCACACCTGCTGGGCTGGGAGCTCGGGGTGTTGTACCCACAGCACAAACAAAACCACCGTCTCTCCCCACTAAGCTTTCTGTATTAGTTTCTGTCTGTCTGTGTCTGTCTGTGTCTGCCTGCCTGCCAGGCAGACAGCCTTAGGAGCAGACCTCCCATGGAGAAAGCAGTCCTGTGTGCCTTTGTTGGAGAAATAGACCAAAATTACATAAACCAAATAACTGCAAAGATGCACAGAAATGCCTGGATGCAGTGAAACGGCAGGAGAGGAGCTCGGGAGGGGCGGCTCAGTGCAGCACACTCGCTTGGCGTCCAGGGCACCAGCTCCAACTTCAGCTAATCAAATGTGTCCTAGCACTGCTGAAGTCCCCGGGGGAAGAAAGTACCCAGGACATCAACAGCAGACGGACGGACAGTGCAGCTGGATGGACAGATGGACAAGTGTTGTAAGAAATGAATGTGGGCTGGGGCACATCCCTATGCTTCCCATGCACTAACTTCTTTGAGAAACTATCAAAAAACCAGTCCTGGCTGGATCAGCAAGGACAGCTCCCCGCTCAATGACCGGCGAGTGCACACACCCGGGCCATCTCCTCGTGCCCCATGCCCAGCACGTCCTGCATCAGGTGGTAGGCCTCGCAGATGAGCTGCATGTCACCGTACTCGATCCCGTTGTGGACCATCTTCACGAAGTGCCCGGCTCCTTCATCTCCTACCTGTCGGGGCAACAAGTGGGACCATCAAGGGGAGATAGCACAGAAGCCCCTCAGCCCCACAGGTCTTCCGCAAGGCTCCCTGCCATCTGTCCTTCCATTTGTCTGTGCAAAAAGGAATGCAGAAGGGAAATGCACAGAATATTTTCAAACAAAATTCATCTAGCAGCATAATGTAGGCTTCAATCCAGCCCCATGTGCCGTTGGCTCTGCTTGTCCCTATAGACTTTGTCTCTCAAATAGGTCCTACAGTCTCGTTCTCATGGCTTTGCCCAGCCCTACCCACAAGTTAAAAAAATTCTCTCTGCTGAGTGTGGTGGCACATGCCTGCAATCTCAACACCCAAGAGGCTGAGGCAGGAGGGTCACTATGAGTTCGAGGCCAGCCTGGGCTACAGAGTAAGTTCAAAGCCAGCCTGAACTGTATTAGTGAGACCCCTATCTCAAAAAAAAAAAAAAAAAAAAAAAAGACCACAAAAAAAAATCCTTTTTCCTGGAGCTGCCATTTTTTTTTAGCAATGGGAAGTTACAATAACTGGTTCTTTAAATCATTTGGTTTTTTTCGAGATATAAATATGGCCTTGCAAGGCTCTCAACTTCTAAATCCAGACATGCACCTCCAGGCCCACTGCTGACCAGGTCCTGCCTCACATGAGCCAGCCAGGTGTAAAACAGGTGCTGAGTTTACCATGGGCAACTTTTTTTGTTTTTGAAATGGTCTCACTGCGTAGGTCATGCTGGCCCTGGGCTCGACAGTGAGTTCAAGGCCAGCCTGGACTACATAGGCGAGACTGTCTTGAATAAACAGAACAAACAAAAGTGTTTGTCTGAGTGACTAAACTCTGACCCCGCAGAGCTACATGGGGAAGCAAAATATCTGCACATTGTTTGTGGGGCAGAGAACAGAGCACAGAGGCACAGTCAAGTCCTCAGGGGCACGCCGGTGGCAGGCAGCCTCCTGGCCGCCTCTGCCACCCTGAATGGACCCTAGAGGTGCTGACAGCAGCCTCTGCATCTACACTGCTGATCTGGCGCTCCTGGCAGTGCCAGGTCAGGCCCACGGGAACCGAGGCACACGAGTGCACTCTGGGTATCAGCCGGACAATTCAGACTGATGCTAACGTCACTAAGCCAACCACTGGCACCTCGGCAGGCTCTGCTTGGCCATGCACCGGTCACTGGGGCGGCCCGTGGTGCCCGCGGTGCCCACGACACATAGGGTTGCCCAGCACTTGCCCAATCACAGCAGGGCTCTCCGGTTCCTACTTTGGCAGCGATGCTCTGGAAGATTGTCTTGATGTGTGGCCTGCAGAGGGACAGGGACAGGCTCAGTGGAGGAGGCAGTGGCCTTGCTTGGTACCGAGGCCCCACCTAGGTCCCACTTTCCAGCAGGAGGCAGAAGTGTTCGTTCAAGTGCAGGGTATCCTGAGCCCTGCAGGTAAAGGTCAGGCCTGTGCCTCTGGGTCTCGGTGGGCCTCAGGGCAGAGGCTGTACCACCCGCCTCAGACACCAGAAGGCCGGACAGGGCCAGACAAGGTGTGCATGCCTGTCAGCCAGCACTTGGGAGGCCAAGGCAGACAGATCACGCGTTTGAAGTCATTCTGGGCTATGGAGCAAGTTCAAGGCTGGCCTGGACCAGAGTGAGGCTGGCTCAGAAACCAAAATGAAAGGCTAAGAAGCATGAACGTGTGTTGGGATGTAGCTCTGGGCAAAGCACACACAGCCCTGGGTTCTGCCCCTGCCTACACGCACACACACCCCCACCAGAAAAATTTCTACTGTGGTACCAGAATAAGCTGAGACTCCAGCCTGCAAGTGACCCAGGTCTCTTTAAAGACTTGTGCTTAGCCTCGATGCAGGTTCACAGGTTCCACACCTACAGTCACAGCTCTTATTTCTGGCTGTTTTTCTGCAAAGCTCTGGTGAGGTTCTCCTCTGAGCCCCACCCTGACCTCCACGCCATCTCTGCTTCCCTCACCAGTAGGGAGAGGGGCCCAGGAGGAAGTGCAGGCCTCTGCATGTCCACGGCTCCCATGTGAACAATGTTTCTCTGCTTCTGAGGAACAGGAAGGCTCCCCACCTCAGAGGGGTTATTTAACCCCAGGCTCCCACGCTCCTGCGCTCTACTGCCTACTATAAACCCAGACTCTGGGACTCCAGCTCGCTCTGGGCTGCCCCTCACAATGACACTCCTCCCCCTTCTCCCTCCTGCGCTCCTCTACCTCCCATGTGGCTCATTCTTTCTGCAGTCTCAGCAGTGTCTCAGTCTCACAGGTCTAAGCCATGCAGGGCACAGCTGCAAATGCCTGGATGGAATCTTGGCCCCTCCCTCCACCACATCCTCTCCTTGTCTTCTTCCTCTGCAGCCCAGAGGAGGTGGAGTGGCAAGTTCGGTTTTTAACCTCCAGTGAGATCCAATTTTCTGCCTCCTTCCAGGCCTGGTCAGATTGTCCTGCTACTCAATTATGAAAGTTATCTTGGGACCGGGCATGAGACAGCACTGACTCCTCCCTCGATGCCAGCCTCGGACACCTGGCTCCTCCTAGCCTAAGGCGTTCACTACCAGCCTTGATCAGTGACAGAAGAAAGGGAGAGGAGCATGCATACTCTTGGAGTCAGGCAACACCATCCAGAGGAAAGCAGCGCCTGGCCCCTCAGCAAAGGAGAGGTGTAGAGCTCGGGGCACCTGGGCTACTCACCAAGCCTCTCTGTTGCCACCTGGCATGAGAGATGGGCCATACCGGGCCCCCTCCTCGCCACCACTGACACCACTCCCCACGAACAAGATGCCCTTGGCCTTGAGGTCTCGACATCGTCTCTGAGGAAGAGGAAAAGCACGTCATGATGCCTCCAAACACCAAATTCCTCCCACAGATCAAGGAGGTGTGAGTTGGCCAGAGACGCCGTGGCGGACAGGCCTGGCCCGGTCACTCTAGTGAGTCCTCTGCAGGTGGCAATTAAAGCAACCTGGGTGCTCAATGGAACCTTCCCAACTGCCAGAGGGAAAATAAAGACACAACACGTTCCCATCTTCCCCAGAGACCCCTGAACTGAGAACTGGTTTCATAGGAGCATAGCAACTTAGTGTCCTTCTGCAGGCTCCCAGGACCCAAGCGAGCGACATACATAGCCCCAGGGCCTGAGACCAGCAGAGCAGCGTCTCAACCTCGTGAGACACAGGCTCTGCACAAACAGCAGGACAGGTGAGGAAAGCACAAGCCCCAGCCAGCCAGAAGAGGGCTACAGGGACCACCGCCCCATATGGAAGCTGATCCTTCTGTTCCCGGGAGCCAGAGGAATCAGTACCGAGGGACACATACTGTGGTGTCGCGATACTCAGAATTTCCCCCGTCGATGATGATGTCACCAGTGTCCAGCAACGGGACCTGCAACCGGACACAGGCACCGTGGTGACCAAAGACTACACATAGGAATTTATCCCAAATATGCATAATCTGAAGGAATGCCGTTGTTTAATCTTTTAAAATTTTATTTAAAAAATAAAAATTTATTTATTTGGTATAGGGTCTCACTGTGTAGCTCAGATTCATAGTGGTCCTCCTGTCCTCAGCCTCCCCAGCACTGGGATTATAGGCATGTGCAGCCATCCCCAGGACTGTAGGGTCATGTGGCATGCGGTACTGGGGATCAAGCCTGGGTCCTTGCACTTGCCAGGCACTTAGGCTGCTACGCTATCTCCCCAGCCTACCATGCTGTGTTTAATCATCAACAATCCTCAGTGGCTGCAGTCACATCTTAAAATCATAACACAAACCAGGCATAGTGGCTAATCCCAGTACTCAGAAGGCTGAGGCAGGAGGATTGGTATAAGCGCAAGGCCAGCCTGAGCTACACAGTGAGTTCAAGGCCAGCCTGAACTGCATGGTGAGACCTTGTCTCAAAAAGTAAAAACATAAAATAAAAACAAAAGATACCCTTGCTAACACCTCAAACTGTTTAGAATGAAGAGAATGACCACTCCCTGGGAGTCCTGAAAAGGCAGTCCCGTCATATCATTCACTTACACAGTTATGGAAACTGTTGCATGCCAGGAGGCAGGAGGGTGCTACATTCAAGGCCAGCCTGGATTAATCAGTGAGAGCCTATCTCAAAAAAACAAAAGGAAATTGTTGCTTTATAGGAATGCTGAAAAAAAATTCTACACTTGGACACAAATATTTATTATTGAATAACACTAGATATTTATAACAAAATCAAAACTGGAAGCCGGCCTGATAGCTTAGGGCTATCAAGCTCAGTGGACTAAAATGCCTGCTTAGACAGAGCACAGCGGCCAGAGTTCAACCCCTGCCACGGGGCGTACTGAGACAGTGACTAACACTGGGCATGGTGGTGCATGCCTATAATCCTAGCACTTGGGAGGCTGAAAACAGGAGGATCACTAGTCTGATCTACATAGTGAGATCCTGTATCTCCTGGATTAAATGCACTGAAAAAAAAAATCAAAACTGTAGATCAAATAAATTTGAGCCTAGCTTGGCTAACTTAAGTGTTTTTTTTTTTGGCAGAACCAGGGATTGAACTCAGGCCCTTGTGCTTGCCAAGGAAGCACTTATTCTACTGAGCCATCTCCCCAGCCCCTAATTTAAGCATTATAGTTTGTGTCTAGCTGTCCCCCAGAGCCTCATGCAGACATGGGGCAGACTTCCAGAGTTTGTCATTAACTCAGGCTCCACTGGGATTATGGGTGTGCTTGCTACACCGGCCTGGGGTAGAGAGCCTGAATGCACTTAAGGGAGACAGGCTTGTTCTCCTTGCCATTGTTGCTGCTGCTCCTCCCTTTTTGCCTTGCTGTTTTGCTGTCTTCCGCCACCATGAACTGCTGCTCTGTGCCATGTGCCCCTCTGCCTCAGAGCCAGCTAAGTATGGATTGAAACCTCCAGTAACTGTAAGCTGAATAAACCTTTCCTTCCTTCATTTTGAGAGTCAGTATTTGTCCCAGCAAAGAGAGAAGAGCAACTGAGACACTTAGTAACTTAGTAACCTATCTCTGAACTACAAAAGGAAGCTGGGTATGATGGTGTAAGCCTTTAATCCCAGCACTCACAAGCTGAAGTGGAAGGGTCTTTGCCTGGGCTAAATAGCTCAAGGTCAGCCTGAACTATAGTTAAACCCTGTCTCAAAAAGAGGGCTGGAGACTGCTGAGATAGCTCAGTGGTCTAAGCCCTTGCCTAGGCAAGCACAAAGACCTGGGTTTGATCCCCAGTAGCACATGCCATGCTGGGCGCATGGAGCCAGTCACCAAGACCTGGCATAGTGGCAGACACTTGTAGTCCTAGCGCTGGGGAGGCTGAAGACAGGAGGATCACTAAGTGCAAGCTGCATAGTGAAACCCTGTGCCAAACACATAAACTTAAAAAAGGGGGG
>PVKA01044262.1:0-16278 GCA_004027165.1 Ctenomys sociabilis | reverse complement strand
AATAATTATTGAATCTTTGATATAATTCAGCTATAAAAAACCTGTAAATATAATATCATGTATGCACCTTGTACAATACCAAAACGTTATGAAAACAGTTTGCAATGTATTAATACATCGACTCTGTATGGTTAAGGTGTTTTGAAACTGTCTGATTGACATTTGTATTTCAATAAAATAAAAATAAATGGAAAAAAAAAAAGATCTGAAACTTTTCATCTTCACAAAATCCTGCCTATTGATGTTTATAGCAGTTTTATTCATAACTACCAAGCTTGGGATCAACCATTATGTGGGTGATTTAGTAAACCATGGCATATCTGGACAGTGAGATAACAGCACTATGGACTCATAAAATAACATGGACAAAGAGTGGGGTAGTGGTTCAGGAGCAGAGTATTTGAGTGGACTGAATAAGTCTTAAGACAACCTCAAACTTGAGAAAAAGAAGAAATACTTATTAATGAAAAAGGGCAACCTGAACTGTGTGTTTCTAACTACATAACTGGATGACAGTCTGAGAAAATCAAAAGTGCAGAAATAGTAAAAGTTCAGCGTTTGCCAGAAGATGAAGCAGGGAGGAGAATTAATAGAACACAATAAATTTTTAGGACAATAAAGCCACTTTCTATGGAGGATAAATGCCAATATTTGTTTCAATCGATAGCATGTACAGTGCCAAGAGTGAATCCTAATTTACATATTGAACCTTGAGTGATTATGATGTGTCCATATAGGTTAATCATTTGCAAAAATGTACCACTCTGGTGGGGGTCATAATGAGAGAGGCTATGTACACATGGAGGTAGATAACACATAGAGAATCTCTATGACTTCCAATAAATCGTGCCACCAACCTAAAGTTGTTTGTAAAATAAAGTGTAGTAACTGCTAAAGAAAAATATATGTTTATGAAAACATTACTCACAATGGCTCAAAGTAAACAATGGAAATGCCCAACAATTGACAAATGGATAAGCAAAACATGATATATGTAGCAGTGTAACGTTAGTCAGTCATGGAAAGAATGAGATTACACAACCTATGACTTGAACATATCTTGAAAACACACTAAGTAAAAGAAGTAAGGAATCTATGACTGCCAGTCTTTCCATATTCATGGGGGCTGGCCAAATAACTCAGTGGATTAAAGCTCCTGCAAGCAGGCACAAGGGTTGGGGCTTCAATCCCCAGGCCTGCAGTGCTGGGCCCACCCCCAGGGAGTGCTGAGACAGTGATGTGAGACTGAGCATCATGGAGTGTGCCTGTAATCTCAGCTCTTGGTAGGCTATAAACAGGCAGATTACTACACGTCCAATCTAGTAGTGAGACCCTGAACACCATGTAGACTCTTCTCTAATATACAAAAATTAATTAATTAATTAAGGCAATATTCAGAATAGGAGAATACATAGCATTAAAGATATTTTATGGCTGAGGAAAAAAGGCAGGAAAGAAGACTGCTAATAGATATGAGGTTTCTCTGTGCAAAATCAAAATTTTCCTGGAGTTAGTGATGTTTATACAATTGTCACTTTCTAAAATCCACTAAAATTTCACTTTATTATTTCTTTCTATGTTTTAGGGAAAGGTCTACAGGGTGTACAGGGTCTCTAGTAGTGTTTAGAATTTCTTCAAAAATGTGTTCATTTCTGAAGCACAAGTAACTTCTATGCTCCTGTGGTCAGAGTACGCACATTAGTTATGTACCTATTACAAGACATACACCTTCCCATCGTCTTACAGGCCTTGCCAGTCACTTTAATGAGCACCTCTCCATGGAATGATCTCCATGTATGAATAGGTCTCTCTTTATGAATGGATTTCCCTGTATACAAGACTTTCTCAAAATGTTTGCTCTTCCTTTCCCTTCCCTTCTCCCCTCCCCTTCCCTTCCCATCCCTCCCATGCCCTCTCCTCTCCCCTCTCCTCCCCTGTCTTCTCCTCTCCTGTCTTCTCCTCTCCTTCCCTCCACTCCCCTCCCCTGCCCTCCCCTCCCATCTCCTCTTGATATTTGTCAGGTCCCTCTGGCAATATCACAGCTTATTGCCTACAGCTCATTTCAGAAAGACATAGTTATTTTTTGCACAGACTGCTGCATGTCATCCCTGCTCCCGTATTGGTCATGCCTATGATACCCTTATAGTACTTAACAGTGTTATTTTTTCTCCTTGCTTATCCTTTCAGTTTTATTCAGGCTTTATTTCCTCATATAAACCACTCAATATTTCCAATGTAAACCTCTTTCTATTGAGGTTAGTTGCTCTTTTCTGGAATTCTAGCAAATTCCCAAATGACACTGTTTGCAAAACAAAAGCAAAAACAAAATTTTTTCAATTTTTAACATGATTTTGTAAGGAATATGCATTTTAATAAGTGAACTCTTGTCTACTTCTTAACTATTTTTTCCAAGTATAAAATAGACAATTAAAATATGACCTGAGCAAACTGAACAGAATGTGAATTCAATTTGTAATCACTGTATTGTTAATATTCAAAGCCAAGGCCGATAACTACTATCATTAATAATTACATTAGCATCACAGAGAGATGTCTTTTAAAAGATGTTTTTGTATTTATCTTAATTTCCAAAGAGACCCATTTCAGCTCAGTGTTTCCTTCGGGGCCTTTGAACTATAATTCTTTACACTCATTATACTTACAGTCTTTGCTGACTGCTTAGATGTCTGCTCCAGCTCCTTCAGATAGCAGTCAATTATCTCAACTAAAGGGTTAATGACATAGTTCCCATTACTATGTCAGAAGCAGCACATCACATCATCTTGAAGTTTTATTATACCAGTACACGTACTTTCATTTCATTTTCTTCTTATATTCAGTCACTCCAATAATTGTTTGCATGCCCAAATCTATTCTTTTATGTCCTCCAGTTGGGGACAAATGGCCCTGACTAGGGTGTTCCAATGTCATGTGACATGGCACGTGCTCATTATATAGTGTTCCTCAGACTCTCCCTCTGGGGATACACTAGGGGATATGAGATTCTGCGGAGTGTGCTGTACCACCTTGTGAAACTATAGGCATATAATCAAGGATTAATGATTAGCAATGTATACAGGATTATCTGTTACTTGTCTGGGTTAAATATTAATCTCTCACATTTGATATTACTATATCTCAATTACAGATTATTCTTTTCTTCAATACAAAAGAATCTGTAACTAGAGACCAGCTAATTTTTTTCACTTAGAATTCTGCTATCAGGGAAACAGATGAGTGGTTCATATGCACTTTTTGCTATGAAAGATTGATTAATAACACTTTCCCACAAGCCAATTGTAAAACAAAATACAAATCAGAAATAATGGTTGTGTTTGTCAGCTACTCTGTCCCCTTTTCTCTTTTGCTCATTGCCCTAAAATTTCTTTTAAAATGTGTTGGTATATAAGATTTGATCTATCTAGGTCTTAACCATCCAGCAGAAAAGTATAAAAGTATAAAAATGAAGTATACATCGTGAGCCCATAATATTAAGCTGAGCTGTAAATGGATATAGTCAACAATTTCTTTGAATAACTCCCTATGGTTGCAGAATGTTGGACTGTGTTGGATTGTGGTGTCGAGTTCAAACACCTAAGGTAGTTGAATGTCAACGGAGTGCCCACTTTTGACAGGTGTAGACAAAGGAAAGGTTGTAGAAAGAAAAAATCAGGATGTGTGTGTATAGACAGTACAGTTGGGATAGATAACGCTGTGCTTCTACATAATTCTATGAGAGGCAAGATCTGCACTAATGGTGGTTGGACAGGATATTATGTCGGCTTTTAGTGCTATGGTCAACCTCTAGGTAAATAATTATTGAATCTTTGATATAATTCAGCTGTATAAAAACCTGTAAATATAATATCATGTATGCACCTTGTACAATACCAAAACGTTATGAAAACAGTTTGCAATGTATTATTTCATCGACTCTGTATGTTTATGGTGTTTTGAAACTGTCTGATTGACATTTGTATTTCAATAAAATAAAAATAAATGAACAAAAATATTATTGCAATATTTGAAGAGAACATTGTTGATGGAAGAAAAATAGGAAGGCATAAATTTAAGGTTAGATCTATTAGAAATAAATTAATGTTTTTATCAATGGAAAAAAAATGACCTAGGATAGCATATCAGTATTGTGATAGCCTCCAAGTCTATAGCAAGCAATTCTATATTCACCAATACTTTATGAATTCCTTGTACAACATCGCATTCAATGAGTCCTGGTAGCCTATAAATAACATTGTTCTTGTACTTTCTGATTTTACATTAGTATAATCATTGACCCTATTGGCCCAGACCACAGCATTTAGAATCATTTGCATCTGGGTTTAAATGCAAGCTCTGCAAAGTCAAGCTGTAAGAGCTTATAGCAAATATGTTTGCTACCACCCTTGGGAATCTCTCTAAAGCTTACATCACATCCTATCACTTCCATTATCAGAAACCTGCTTTTACGATCTAAAAAAAATTAAACAACAGATTATCTCAATGCTGTTTACAGTATTCCTGATGTAAAACAGATAAAACTGCCGAAGATCTACAATTCTCTTTGCAATTGCATTGGACTTAAAAATTCTCTGAAAAAGATTGCCCTGAATCATAATAATGCAACCCTATTGTACTTAAGAATATAGATGGGACATCGTGCTTAAGATTATAATATATTCATAGTATCAAGCATGTAAATGTGTTTTTCCATAAGAAATATATTAATATTATGAACATGTTGAAGCATCAAAATTATGGAGCAAATAGTATCAAATTGAATGTCCACTCGGGGTTAGGGTAAAATATTCCTTCATACATTTGATTGTTATATCAAACCTGAGAATAACAGGGAACACTATCGGTTTATTTCTATTCCCTCTCTCATGTTCCCACACAGATACAAAATCAAATTTTTTAAATTGTATTCTTTGCCCTAATACCATTGTGATTTTGATGAACTTAAAAAGATAACTTTCTGGGTAAATGCTGAGATCTTAAATTTTAGACCTAAAATCTTGAATCTCTTGCTTTTATGTTGGGCTATATACATGAAAATTTTATCTGGAATAATGCAGAATAGGATTTCCTGTGCACTATTTTACCCTCAAAGGTAGTCCTGGATGCAACTTTTAAAAACATTAGGCAGACACACTTATTACTCATGTTACAGATGATAAAACTAAGGCTCAGAGACAACCTGAGCTCAGAGAAAAATCACTGATACTTCCAAGAGCATGTAACAAATTAACATGAATGAAATGTGAATTTATTTCTCATACCTAATGTGATGTATAGTCTGTACAGATTCTTTGCATATTAATGTGCTTATAATTTGAAAATGTATATAAACAAGTAAAATAATAAAGTACAATAAGAATAAACAGAGATTATAAAATTTAAAATAACCACGGCATTACTGTAAGTGTTCCAAAGTAAGCTGAGATGAGATAGCAATGTTTCTAAATTAAACATCAGTGTTTTTTCTTATATCCAGGACACAAGAAGATTGAGGAAAGCACACTTACTCAGTTCAATATAAAGGGATGATTTGCATACTTTTATTATATATCCAAAGTTTGTTCCAACAGGGATTGAAGACATTAGACAATAATTTGGACATAAAAACAGACCACTCATGTTGTATTTTGACTTTTGTCTTCTCTGTCAATGAAAGTAATTGCCGGACTGAAATAGCATGTGAGCCTTGATGCAGGAGGCATTTTTCCAAGATAATGCTCACAATTTGTATGTAAGTTGTACCTGAGCAACTGTTGGAAATTATTTCAAGTCTCTCAACAAAAAAATTGATTCTAGAGTAAAAGAACTAGTATTCAAGTGCTCTAACTAGCCAGTCATTGTTCTAGAGTAGTAGTTCAAAATATGAGCAAAATACTCACAGACTATATTGCTGACAAATATATTGCTGATTTTCATAAAGGAGACTAAAGCCAGAGCAAACAAACTGTGGCCTGGATCACTTGATGCTGATTCCATAAAATATTTTAAAGTCAGTAGCTCCTAGTCATAAACTTTGGTGGTTGGACATATTCCACAACAACTTCATTTCTTTACATGAGTAACATAATTGACACAGAAAAACCTAGAGGAGTTTGTTCTGCTCCCTGGCCCCATCCTCTCCTTCTGGATCTTTTCTCTTTTCTACTTTCTGGATGCTGGGAGTTGGACAGATTTCTCTGCCACACTGATACCATGAAGCTTCATGGAGTTAGCTGATGGAAATCTTTGAACCCTTGATCTAAAATAAGCAGTTCATTCAAACTTTGTATGTGAGATATTTCATCACAATGACAAGAAGTGCACTAACACAATATGATAACTTATTTATGATTACAAAATCACTTATTGCACAAATTCCAGGTTAAAGAGAAAAATTATATCACAGAGGCTATATTAAACATCAATATAATGTTTGTATCAACTCAGTCCAATGAACATTTATATTTACCTAATCTAACAATCAAAATACCTACATTTCTTTGCCATTCAAATATTGCAAGTACATGAATTCAGCAAAATAATCCAATATAGTCCACTACTCGATAATAGCAGTGGGTTATCCATAGAACTGGAAATGTCAGAAGTTGTTGACTTGGGCCTTTAACAGCTCAGTCTAGTAATATTGCTTTAGTTTCTATACCTCATGTTTATGCTTTCCTGCTGGATGGTTAAAACCAAATTAAAGCAAGACATATGTAAGAAAAAATGTAACTTTTGCATCTGATAAGGTCAGTCAAATCTCCTCAGGATTTACAACGAAACCCTGTATAGCAGTTTGTAGATTTCTTTGTCAGTGTCAGTCACCTGGATGAGTCATGGACATTGCTTGACCAATTTGCTTGCTGTGAAAGTCTCTCTAGGTGACTCTCCTTAGGCACATTCTACATAATCAATTACTTTCCTCTGTGATGCCATAATCTCCTTGATCAGAAAATTTGCAACACCACTGAGTTTTAGGGTGTTCTAGTATGGTTGCAATTATCTGATAAAACTAAACACAAAAGGAGATACAAATGAAGGACCATTTTGTAGTGAAAAAAAAATATATATATATATGTATACAAAAAGGTTAGGATAAATATGAAACTGCTTTCTCTTAGTTCAATGAGAAGAAAGATTTGTATTAATAGTGTTTAGACAAGTTATCATGTCTGCATCTTTTAGTATAAATAGTTACTATGAAGACAATAATATACAATGCATTAATCATTGTAACTGTCCTACTAATCTATTTTGAAAGTTTCTCATTGCTACTTCTTTCTTAAAAAACTTAATTTAAAAATGCCTACTCCTAAGAATAAACATTGTTTTTGTTAAAAAGTGAACTCAGGCCAGAGAGGTATATCAGTGGAATAAGTGCTTCCTTGGCAAGGGCAAGGGTCTGAGTTCAATCCCTGGTTCTTCAAAAAAAAAAAGTGAAGCTCATTTTCACAAAAATGGTTTTTAAATTGCTGACCCCAAAATTAACATATGCAGATAATTGAGTGTTTTATTAATAACATATGGAGGCATATATGGAGACGAGAGTGATGTTAAAATCATAAGTCTCAATCAATTCTACAGTATAGTGAGCTAAAAATTATACAAGTCAGCCTTATATTGAATATCAATTTTGAAATATCTCTTACCCTGCTTTATCTTTCCCTTCTCTTTCCTCTCTCTTGCTTCCAAGAAATGTTAAGAAATCACATTATTTATAACAAATATTAAAGTTTGATGACCATATTCACACCTTTCAAATACAAAGAGGAAATAATATACAAACTAAATAATTTAACCATTGTAATATTCTGAGTAAATTTCAGTGCCATGGATTGAAATCTAGAGATGTAATATTGACTGAGTAATTCTTGGTTTGTAAAAAAAAATAATAAGAAATGAAAGCACATATTCTATATGATGAATGTTAGTCATATGCATGATGAATATGTACTAAAAAATAGTAAAGTTAGGAAAAGAAAATCTTGTGAATTCTACAACTCAGAACTACAAGAAAATGCAGGCTGTGCCCCAAATACTAGAACCCTGAAAGTTTGGATGACTTAATGAGATCACCCTCAGTATGTTGTACATCATTACTAAACTACTATGTACTCATTAGAAAGCTCCTGTAATGCAGAATGTAAGCAACTGCTAGTAGACACATATTTTTATATCCAAATATCACCATTTGACCTTTAAAATAAAATGGAAAAGTTAAGAAAGATAAAAAAAAAACATTGTAGAGGGATGCAAGCATCCACACGAAGTCATCCAGCTACATCAGTTAGGAAAAGAAGAAAAATGGCTTTAACATGTAGGTTGAAGTTTAAAAACACCTATTTATATCTCTATAAAAGTTAAGAATAACAATACTTAACTTGTTAAAGTTATGTAAAGTATTAACCAAAAGGAGAATTAAAGTAGGTAAATACATGAAATGTTGCCATAACTTACTGTTCCTAGAATAAAGGAGGCATGAAAATTACACTGCCATGTAAGTCATGAATATTTTAGTCTACACTGCCAATTTACAACGCTCCATATAATTGTTTGTTGATGAAGATGAATGGGAAATAATTGGAGATCATGAATACAGGAGGAATAGGTTTATTTTTGTACTCAGCATAAATACAAGATCATAATGGGTTTAGAATTTTGAAAATCTTTATTAACATGTTTTGAGAACAATTCAAGAAGAAATACATTACTTATTGTGTTAAGAAGTTGATTCACGAGCCAGGGAGATGGTTCAGTAGAATAAGCGCTTCCATGGCAAGTGCAAGGGCATGAGTTCAATCCCTAGTTCTCACAAAAACAAAAAGAGAAATAAAACATAATGTGATCATGACTTTTGATGCTTGAGTAACTTTTATTCCCCCTCGGTAAGATTAAGAGCCATGACTGACAAAGCAATGTAAAGTTCCTTGAATTCATAGAAAGGACAACAATGAATGGCAAATCACAAGTTTTGGAATTCTATCCATATAGATATGCCCTATGAATGTACTGGATGTATTGGGTTAGGATCATCAGAACTAAAACAAATCAGATCCAGTGTTCAGTAAAAGGCATGAGGTATACCGCTGAGCACAGCTTTAAAAGACTGAGTAGAAATAATTTTAACTAACATAAGAACAAACAACAAAGTAATGGAAATGGACTAGATTAAATCCAGGTTATTAACTTATGATGACATTAATCTCTAAAAAAAGAATACAGGAGTAGCTATTATTTGAGATTCAAATATAATAAAATTCTGTTTGAAAGTAACACTGTGCCCCATTAAATGTAAATACTCAGTTTTAAGGGATAAATATTGATGTTTGGTTATCAATGATTTAAACATTTAATATCTTTCAATAACATATCTTTAATTCAATTCTAAAGTCAATTAACTTTCATAAATCATGCTTTATAGTAACTGGAAGTTGAGGATTTTATGTCTGTATATATGGAAAGCTTGAATAACTAAACTGGCTAATTCCAAGAAACAAATATGTTATTATTCAAAGATTATAATAAAATTTATGTATACAACAATGTCAGGAAGTTACTGATCAATAAAGAAGGACACATAGGAGATCTTTGTCTCTAAATGATGTGCATTTATTTTAAAGAGCTCAAGCATTCCATTCTGTGAATTGTGGACAGTGGCTAAACTAGAGATGAGTCACATGTGAGGAGAGGCTGCAGCAAGGCCAGCTCCGGAGTGCAGGCACCAGAAGGGAGCCAATAAACATACTTCTTTAAGCTCCAAGAACACAGAGCTGCAAAACTAGGTTGCTAACAGAGGGCTTTCATGCTGCAGTTGTTGAGCAATAATTTTCCTCCCTTCCAGAGAGAGAGAGAGAGAGAGAGAGAGAGAGAGAGAGCTCCACTTGACCTCAGCTTTCTGTTTTCTGATTTTTGTCTCCATTTCTTCATGTTCTTTTATTGTTCACCCAAAATAGTTCAAAAACAAGTCTGGACGCTGCAACAAAATAAGAGTTGTATAATAAAAGCAGAATAAGTTTAGTTGCTAATAATACAAAAAAATGCACATTTTTATCTAAGCAAAAACCAAGTCTATCAAAGATCAATAACATGTTTGAAATAGAGTGCCTTATGACATCTCTAGTATTACAATAGTATAAGGGAAAAAAATGGAATAGAATCAGTGAATAAAAATCAAAAGCAATAAATTAAGAAAATATTATATGCCTTTGGACTTACAGAAGAATACTGATACAGTTTCAGATATGTTTTTTTCTATTTGGTACAGGGTTTACAGGGTCACACTACACAGATCAGATTTGTAGCAATTCTCCTGTTTTCAGCTTCCCGGGCACTGAGATTAGAGTTTCACGCCACCTCATCCAGTCTCAGTGGGTGTCTCAGCACGCCCCTGGTACAGGGCCAGCACAGAAGGCCAGGGATGAAACCTCTGACTCCTGTGTCTGCCTAAGTGGGCAGTTTAATCTGCTGAGCTATGTGGCCAGCCCAGGGTTTTAGATTTTTTAACCACCGCCTTTTCCTGTATGTTCATTTGCTTTCTGATGAAAGCATTGCTTATTAGTGACTATAAAAAACTTTTAACATACTTTCTCTCAAAAGGACATTTCATATTTTAGAGGAATTACTTTATCTTAGAGACTTTCTTTCCAGGTGTATCTCCATTCTCTGAGTGATAATGTGGAATAATGTAAAGTGTGTGTGTATTGATGAGTCAGGGGATGACGCCGTGAAATTATGGCTCAACCTTTAACCATAAAGTGAAGAGCAATATTTTTAGTAAAATCAAGGTAAAAAGGTGTCCTGATTTCTGAAAGCATTTGTGATGGCAACGATGCTCTATAGGATTGTAATAAAGTGACAGCATAAACCCAACAGCTTCGCAAGGAGAACCTCGGGTGTCAGCAATAAATCCCCTTATGTTTCCACCCTAGAAAACACTTGGAATTTTTAAGAAAAAAAAAACATTTTTTTTCTTAAAATCTCAGTTGTACTTCTTCTTCCTCTCTAGTCAGGCAGAGCACTTCTGTTTTCACTTTTCCTCAGTGGCTGCTGTGGAAGGAGAAAAGGAATTGAAAAAAATCTCATAAGCAATTGCATAATTGTTCTGCCATGAAAGAGACTAATATCACTTCCATTTATGATTCTTTTGCTCAGCCAGTCACTGGCAGGCCCAGTAGTAAAAATCATACTCGTCTAGAAGCTAAAAGGCCAGATTAGTACAACTGTAACCTCATATATGCACAAATTATATGTACTGTAAACAGTAAATGTCATGGGCATGGAAAAAATCAGTTTTTGTCACCTAGCTGAATACCTACCTCATGTTTTCAATTTGACTAGTAGAAAATGAATAATACCAACAAAAATCAATTACAGATAAATTCAGTCATTTGCATATTTTCTCAGTAATTCTGAGAAAGGTGACTAGAGATGTATAGTATAAGACCAAGGAAACATAAATTGTTTGGCACTTTTTGCTTGAGACCAAAACTCTAATTGTGTGTGTATTATTGACAAGGGTGTTGTTCTCACACTTGTACCATAAAATCGTACAAAAGTATGGAGGTAAGAACCCTGTATTATATTATAATTCATGTAAGAATATGAAATAGAATTAGATGCTTCCCACAGAGCAAAAATTAATTGAGGAATTAAAATGTTAATACAGGAAAAGAACATGGTGTTCACAGGAAGTACCCAAAGAATGATTATAAATACAGACTGCTAGAAAATTTTCTGGGCAAGGTAACTAGCTCTTCAACTTATGTGGATTTCAGCAGAGATGAAGAGGACCCCAGATCTTGATCTACCAGACTAACAAGTTATAATATGTTAATATTGCTCGAGCTTTAATAAAAGCTATAATTTATTGTTTACCGGCAATGATTACTTAGATTAATACTACCTCCATTTCTTTTAATCCTTATTTTATCAGATTAAAAAGTCTTGCTTGCCAATTTTTAAGGGTTGTGATTCTTAAAGTGGCTTAGTATTTGATCTGCCAAGTATCAATACAAAGATTCATATTCAGATCTTTCGCATGCTAACCATGCACTTAACTATTACAGTATGCTTATTGGTTATTTTCAAATTATTTAGAATCAGTCTGCAAATATGACCTATTCAGTTTTGTATACTTAAATTAAGCCAATTCACTTAAAAGTGTATCAATTCACTTAAATTGTACCAATTCACTTAAAAGAGAATTAGGGGTTGGGATCATTTGATTCTCTGTGTCCTGATTTTGAGTTCAGAATCTATTTTACAATATCTGTGTGAATAAAAGATCATTTATTTGCTTTATAAAGTAGATATAATATAGCTGACCTGCCAAAATTATAATGTTTTGCTATTAAATTTTCTTCTGCTCAGAAACTATTTCACAAGCTATTGTTATTGTCAGCTATATGTCAATATATGTAAATACTGCTATTGTCACTACTAGTCTAAATACGCACAGTTATGAAATATGTATATACTTTTATAAAACTACCTAGCAACTTTGGAAATCTTTCCACTATTGAGAATATACTAAAAGTATATTTCAAAGTTAAATTTAAATTAAAATAAGCAGAGAGAAAAAATTATTTTCAATATCACTCAGTCTGTCCTAAGTCTTCATTATTAGGTGCAGTACAACATAATATCTAATACTTTCCATAAACTATGTTCTCTTTTTTCTTTAATGAAATGTGTGTAAGGGCCAGCCAATTAGCTCAGCGGATTAAAGCACCTGCAAGCGGCGCAGGGGCCAGGGGTTCCATAGCTGGGCCGGCTTGCCAGCCTCGCCCCTCGGGTGAGCTGAGATGGCAATTGAGATGGTGCTGGTGCACGCACCTGTAATACCAGCTCTATAGAAATATAGATTTGAGATAAAACATAATGTCCTGAGACTGTAGGGAGCAATAGACAGAGCCAAGGATGATTGTTGTCTGTTTGAATTTTCCAGAAATGGGATTCCAGATAGCAGCCTCTCCTGCACGTGCCCTGTTCTTTGATCCCTTGCTGGGATGTTAGCAGCTAGCAACTGTGTGAACCTCATGTTAGGCAAATGGTGGAAGTCAGTAGAGATAACAGTTTGTATTCCTTCAGTAATTATGCACATTCCTCAGCCTGTCTTTAGCCCTCAATAAATGTGACATGCTTCTGAGGCTCTGGGCTCACTTTGAGAGAGATGAATCTCAGTGAGACCTCTGAATCTACTTTCATCAGGTCTTCTCATCGTTTCTTTAAGCACTGACCCATAACATACAACAAGCTCTTCGGAGGCTGTATAAGGTGGACCACTAGGAGTCCAATAGAGTAGTGAGACCCTGAACATCCTGTAGACCTTTAAAAAATACAAAAAAAAATTTAAATGTGTATAACATTGAATTTTTCTCAGTTTGGTGAATTGAAATGATTATGATAACATTGCATCTGAAATCTGATGGAATATTTCAGTTACCTAAATCACTAAAGAAAAATGAATGAATGCATATATATATATATATATATATATATATATATATATATATATATATGCAAAAACACATTTTAGGATTGCATTGTAAAATATTTTAAATGGCATACATTAAGAATAACAGACTTATCTTCCCTAAGGAAGGAGCTTTTCCATGGTTAGCACTGTCTCAGTAAATGCAATACGAGGACCCAGCAGAAGCATCAATGTAATAAATGAGAATCAAGGAACTGAAACTTCTGTCATGTTAATGAGTATAACTCACCATACAACATAAACTCAATAAAATTCAAACCAGTTTCCCAAATCTGCAGGATGAGAGAATAATCAATGTTCAGAATCTAGCTGTAAGTTAGGAGGAAGCAACATTGAAGCTTCTGACACGATAAAACTCTGATTAATCCATGCAGTTCACATCACAAAGAGGGCAATCTGAGCTAATAATAACAGATCAGTGAACCAATAGCAGCTACATTTAATATACCTGTTGTCAATATAACCTGCAAATAGTTAAATAAAAGCCCATATTGTCTTCAAATTATTTTATTCATGCATCACCATTTAGAATTTTAGCATCTACAGTCTGTCAGAATTGTGCTACTGGTAACTTCTGTCTTATTTCCTCTATTTCCAAGCCATCTACAGGGTCTGAATACACTCTAATTTGAAAGCCAACACCAAAGAGCAACACAGTCATAAGTAATCACAAGAGGCTTAAATGTTAGTTAGCCCTACCAATTTGTAAATCTGTTAGTATATGTATGAGAACGAATCTGAGGCACCTGTAATTGCCCTGCTAAATCTTCCATACATTTTACCATATTATACAAATACTCTGTGCAATCTGATTGTGCTCATGCTGGCTCATCCTTCCTCCATCTCATATTTCTCAATCAGACCGAAGCTTGCACCTCTCAACCCTGGTGTCTTTCTGAGCTCTGAGCAATACAGTGAACTGATTCCTACTTTTCATAACCACCCACTTCTCTCTGTTATTGCTCAGGATCATGCCTACATTATGTCATTTCACTTGCCCCAGGATAAAGGAGATTTTCATCTTCCTACTCCCCTGATTTGATAGGAAAAATAAGTACTTTAAATGGCATGTTCATGGAAACCTAGAAACTCATCCATCATTATCGTTGCATTGAAGATAATAACCTGACTACACCGAACTCTTGGTTGGAGAGGAAGGCTGCCATGATTTATTATCAGGACTATGACACTGCAAAGCTCATGTTAATTCTCCTTTCCCAAGAAAGCCTGACAGTAATGGGGTAAAAGATAGGTGAAGTGGAGTGAGACTGTGGAGAGCTCTGAAAAGTGCATAAGAAAGCTTCTACTTTGCCTGTTGTACCATTAAGTATCTGTTCTCTTTTTTCCAGAGTTACAAATATCCAAATCAAGGAAGTGTTTTAATAGTGGCCATACCCTGGTTTGGTAGGTGAGGCTTTCACTTATGTTTGATGTGAGTTTTTATGCTGCTTCCCTCAAACTCAAAAGACTTATAATTTGAGCCAAAGATTATTGTCCCACTTCACTTTATATAGTTGACAATGTTGGCTTGTTTAGATAACAAATTGCATATTCAGGGTCATGGCAGATAGCTCAGTAGAATGAGAGTTTTCCTGGCAAGCACAGGGTCCTGAGTTTAATCACTGGTACGACAAAATTAAAAAAAAAAAAAAACATATTCATTGTCTACAATGCTTTTCCATAAGCTTTTGGCTAGAAAAGCAATGTTTGCTCAATGCACTTTACCTACAATCTCTTAAAGAAGAAAATGTGATTTTCCTTAACATCTTTTCAAAGTTCTGTTTCTGTGTAAGAGAGACAAAAGTTGTTAATGTACATGGGCATAAATAGAATATTTCAGTTTTTATTTGCCTCAAGGCTTATATTCTTAAATATATATGGTGTTTTCTCTAAGTACATCTGATTTCCTTGTGGTTACATTTAACTTTCTGTTACTGAAACTTGATGTTTGGTTATACATTTATACTTGCTGTTTTCATATCTTTTCCTTTGCTTTCTGAATCCAATGAAGCAAATGGAAGAAGAAAAGAAATAATAAAAACGAAAGAAAAAACAGGATCCACGAATAAAACTGTGCCTGTATTCTCTGAAATTTCAAATTAAGTCCTTACATGGTGTCTAGAAAAGCAGTGAAGTATATTCAAATATATAAAGCTTAACTAGATTTACATGTAAATTCCAGTAGTCTGATATGCCTGCCCAACTCTGAACTCTGAAAGATCCAGTGGTTTGTCAAATATATTTTTAATATACAGAGAAACTATATGTTCACATACATCGTCTGATACTCTTTCACAATAAACCTCTAAAATAAATGAAAGTTTTAAAATGATCATAAAGAAATAGGGAGCTTCGCATTAAACATCATTTTGCTGCCTTACCTCAGCAGCAGCTAAACTTGCTCAGCCAGTGCAGGTGTATCTTTGAAGAATTGGACAATGAGATAATATCTGGACTTATGGCTAAGATATCTGTGGCACAAACATATTTCTGTATAAAATGACTTAATACCACCTTGGACAGAGGCCCTCATATGAGATAGAGAAAATCATGGTGCAGAGAAACACCCGATTGATATACCCTGCGATTCTTACTCTGTCCTTATAGATTATGGTTTTAAAAATCAATGTGGTATAGCATAAAAAAGTCAAAAGAAAATGAGTTTAACAATACCATATATATATATATGGTATTGTTAAAAGATGAGTACATCAAAAATGAGTTCATGAAAATACTTATCAATAAAAAATGGAACATCATATTTATATACTAAGGAAGAGCTATGA
>PVKA01044261.1:0-16278 GCA_004027165.1 Ctenomys sociabilis | reverse complement strand
TTTTTCCAAATTGCGTTTCCTCTATATATTTCTGGAATTGATTCTCTATTTCAGATGCTATGATTTCAAATAATTCTTTTTTTATTTCAGAAGTTATTTCTGCTTTCCTCTTTACCTTTCTGCTGTTCTTTCTTTGCTTGCAACACTATTAATTCATACATTTCAGCTGAAATAGTGTTCTCTGCACTTGTTCTGGGAGGGCATTGGGTTTCCCCCATATGTTTCTGGATTTGCTTCATTACTTCAGATGTTATGTATTCAAAAATTTCTCTTTTTTTTTTTTTGAGACAGGGTCTCACTATGCAGTTCAGGCTGGCCTTAAGCTCACTTTGTAGCTCAGGCTGGTCTCGAACTCACAACAATCCTCCTGCCTCAGCCTCCCAAGTGCTGGGATTACAGGCCTGCGCCACCATGCCCGGCGAAAAATTTCTCTTTTTATTTCAGGTGTTAATTCTAGTCTGAGTTCCTCTATACCTTTCTGCTGTTGTTTCTTTGCTTCTGCCTCTGTTAATTCATTCATTTCAGCTGGTGTCCTCTGCACTTATTGTGGACTCGAGGCCTGAGATTGCATTTTGCTCCTTGTCTTTGTCATTTTGTATAGCACTGACCTGTGACCTTTGGTGTAGAGCTTTGGTGCAGTTACAACCTTAGCGCGTTATGAGATTCGGGTGCCAGTCTATTAAGTTTGAGATTACTCAGTTATGCCTGGCCTGGATCTAGCTGTTGTGTTCAGTTCCTTTTTGCTGCAGCCCTTCTGGCACAACTGTGAGCCTGTGGTTCCCCTCTTTTGGGTCCCTGGTCCAGGGAGCACTGGGGAGCGCAGAAGCTCTCCCATACACTCACCAGGCCAGGTGAGGGTAGTTCGGGTGCTGGGAGAGTCGGAAAAATTTTCACTTGCTCGGAGGCAGGGTTGGGGGCAGGGGCTCCGGGGATGCCGAGCAGGTCGGGTCGGTCTCAGTAACAGGGTTTTCACTGCTTGCTGCCAGCTGCCTGCCAGGAGCCATCTCTCCTCTTCAGTTCCACACAGCCATCCTCCCTCGGAGCCAAACAATTATGGTCCAAAGCCTCTACAAGCTTTGAGAAAAATAGATCTTTTTTTCCCCTCTTATTTTGTGTCAGGTATTTTCTCTCAACAATGAGAAAAAGGTAACTAGATATTGTGTGTGCCTGTGGTCCCAGCACTTGCACTGCCAATCGGACTAGGGGCCTTTTGCTGGGCTCATAAGGAAATGTCGAGTCATCAAAATACAGCTCTGTAGCAGTCCTGAGGTCACCAGCTAATGCTGCATGTCGACAGTGGACACAGTCAACTGCTGGTCACTGCCAGACATTGCCACCTGATGCCAGCTTGTGCTGGGCACACAGCTAGATCCCACCGGGAGCTTGTTTCTGCTGCTGCTGCTGCTATTTCTGCTGACTACCACCCTCTCATGACACCTCGTGCTGGAGCCTATGGCTCCGCTCCAGTGGGTATTGGTCTTTGCCACTGGTGTTCATTGGCTGCTGGTCTATAGAGCTCTTCTGTGCTAAGAATCTGGAATTCTGCCAAGTGTGGTGGCTCATGCCTGCAATCCCAATGCTCAGGAGGCTGAGCCAGGAGGATCACTGCAAGTCTGAGGCCACCTGGGCTACAGAGTGAATTCAAAGCCAGGCTGAACTACATAGAGAGAACCTGTCTCACAAAGACAAAAAAACAAAAGAAAACAAACCAGTTTGGAGTTCTGAGTGTTTACACAGTTTGGATTCATAGTGATCCTCCTGTCTCAGCCTCCACAGCGCTGGAATTACAGGTGGGTGCCAACGTGCCCATTTCTGAGGCTGGTGCCAGGGAGTTCCCAGGGTTCCAGGTTCTTCTCTGAGTGTTCATGGTTCTTTCTTTTGGCATGACTGCTTTGTCCACACTACTCAGGATAAAAACCACAAATAGATGTATGGTATTTTTGGAGCCCACGTTATCTGAGAAATAAATCACAAGCAGTTTACAGCACCATCAAAGCAAGTCTTTATTTTACCAGGACCAGTGCTGTGGCAGAGGGGTGTCCACGCACCGGAGGGAGACCTCCCAGAGCAGTGGGGGCAAACCTATGGCATGTGTACTCCTTGCGTTTGCCAGGCAAGCACTTCTTTTTACTTTTAAATGAATTCTTTTCTTTCCCTTTTTGTGCAAGAGGCAAGTACAAGATTTGGTTTGATTCTTTGGGGGGCAAGCAGTTGAAGGGAGGTCTTCATTTTGCAGTTATGTTCTGTATGAATTCTCCATGCCTGCCTCGCTCCTCTCTGTCCATTTCTGCTTCTCTGATCTTTTCATCTACTTCCTGTTATGGTTTGTATCTAGACGGACCCCCAAGGCTCATTCAGTCATAGGGCCTTTTCCAAGGTGGCTGAATCTAGAGTGAGTGAAGGTGGGATTAAGGCTGGGTGGTGACCAATCAATCCATGGATGGTGTGGCTCTGCCCTAATCCAAATAGTTCGGATAAGATAGAAGGGCCAGAAAGATGCTGGGAAGCCCTCGCCCCTTGCTTTTGCTGTCTTCCTCTGCTATGAACTGTTGCCCCCTGCCTTGTGCTTCCTGCCTTGGAGTGGGGTGTCTGTGCTCTGAAACCTCTACAAATTATGAGCTAAATAAGCCTTTCCACCTTTAACTTTGGGCTTTGGGCATTTTATGCCAGCAATGAGCAAAGGAACTAAGAATTTGGCAGCACGGAAGTGGGTTGTTGCTGGGACAATAGCTGGTGATGTGGATCAGGAGCCTTTAGGAATGGCTTATGGGAAGGGTTTGGAAAGGCTCAGAGATGCCAGCTGAAAACATAGTGCGGGCATACCTCAGGCTACACTGCATCGGAGATTGTGGTGGGAGTGCCGAGAATCAGAAAGCTAATGGAAATCTGGCAGGAAGGACCAGGGCCACGCCAGGGTCAGGAAGTAGGACTGCATTGGTTACTGCACTCCAGATGATGTGCATTATGACTTTTTTTTAAATTTTAAATTTTTTTTTTTTTTTTTTTTGTATTTTAGGGAACGGTCTACAGGGTGTTCAGGGCCTCACTACTAGATCAGACTCATAGTGATCTGCCTGTTTATAGCCTCCTAAGAGCTGGGATTAAAGCTGCACACCACCATGCCCAGTGTCAATTGCCATCTCAGCACATGCTGGGGGTGGGACATGCAGGCCGGGAGGTGGAAGCCCTGCCCGGCCCCTGCCCTTGCTTGCAGGTGCTTTTAATCCATTGAGCTATTTGGCTAACCCTTCTTAGAATGTGTTTAGTACAGGGTCTACAGGGAGGGTCTCACTATACAGATAGGACTCCAGGGATTCTCCTGTCTTCAGCCTTCCAAGCTCTGGGATTACAGGCGGGTACCACCATACCCAGTCTCATCTGCCACCTCAGCTCACCCCGGGGGCGGGGCCCACACAGCGAAGTGGAGATTGAACCCCAGTTACTGCCTTCTGCCTAAGCAGGTGCTTTAGTGCTTTAGTCTGCTGAGCTGTCTGGCAGGCCTAATGTGTTTTTTTTTTTTTTTTTTTCAGTACTGGGGATTGTATTGATGTGTGTTATGTCTTGACAGGAAGTTGGTCACATTTTTCTCACATCCAGAGACTTTCCTAAGATTTAAATTAAGGACAGCAGTAAGTTAATTTTGTAGAAGCAATTTCGAAGCAGTTCGGTGTTGAGGCAGTGGCATGGGAACTGTTAAAGGCTTTCAGCAAAATCTCTGTTCAGAATCAAGAGCAAAGAGGCCAGAAAAATGACTTAAGTAGTTGTGAGTTTAACCAGAAAGGAAACTCCAGGCAACCTGGGGACTTCAAAGATCAATCAGAGGAGATGGTGAAGGCTGAGAAGGAACAGGAGAGCAGAACAGATTGCCCGAGGCCATCAGAAGAATCGGCAGGACTCCATTCACCCTTTGCAGTCTCAAATTGCAAAAGTAAAATGCTTTGTTCTGAGAAGAAAGCCCCGGAGCGGAGCGCAATGCTTCAGAATGGCGTGGGCCTGGAGGACTTGTTCTTGGACTAGGTTGAGAGTGCTCGGCCGAGAGAGGGGGATACTGGCTCCCGCTCCTGCGCCTGGCACACCTGGGCATCACGCTGGCGTCAGGTGCGTGCAGAATTTAAGACTTGTGGTATCGAGAGGGCTTCCGGTAAGATTTCAGAAGAAGGCCTGAGAGACCAGGCAGAGTCCCTGGGCGAGGGCAGCATGTCAAGTCGAGTATGAGGCCAAGAGTACAGTGGAAAGTTCGGAAGCTTAAAGAAGCAAGGAAAGTGTATTGTCTGAGGAAAACTGCAATAAGGGAATAAGAGCAAGCCCAAGAGAGAAGCCACGGGATCTACAACCAGGGATTGAACTCAGGAACAGATTGTTTTTGATGCTGCATATGGAACTACTGGCCATCATATTTGCCCTTCTGGATTTTAAACTTGTTTTGGTCCCATCCTTTGTACCTCCATCTGTAACTTCTGGAATGGAAATGTCTATCTTGTGCCATTGAGTGTTGGAAGTGTTTTCATTTGTAAATGGGGGCTTGCAGCTAAGTGTCCATCTTAAATCTTGGGGGAGACTTTGACTTGGACTTTTCAACAGTATTGAAAGCGTTAGGATTTCAGCAACTCTTAGAGATGGACTAAATGCCTCTTGCATGAACGGGTGGGCATGAGTCTTTGTGGGACAGGCCAGAAAGTTATGGCTCATGTCTAGATAATGTCCCCTGAAAACTTCATGTAGTCATAGGACGTTTTCAGAGGTAGCTGACTCTATAGTATGCAATACTGGGATTAAGGGTACGGGATTAGTAGTCAGGTCACTGATGGGTTTGGCACTGCCCTAATCCCAGCTGTCTAGACAAAATATAAGGGGCATAAAGACACTGTTAAATGCCCCGCACCTGCTGCTTTTGCTGTCATCTACTTCCAGGAACTGTGCCCTTTCGCCGTGCCACCCTCCCAGGGAGCCAGACACCAATGGACTGAAACCTTTATGAACTATGAGCTGAAGTCGAGGGAGGATATAAACTGTGAGCTAACGAACCTTCCCTAGTTCCACTTTGGGCATCGAGTATTTTGTTTCAGCAAAGAAAAGAGACACTTAGTCATCTTTATTTTATTTTTTCTCCTAAGATTGCCATGACATCATATAATTCTGCAGCCTGTAGGCAACCCTTTATTTCTTTGTTAAAGACTTGGATTGCCTTTCAGATTTCTTCTTTGCTATCTGTATCTTTCATTTTTTTAGCCATCATAATAAAAAATGCTAGAAAGTCTGTGGTGTCACTTCTACCAACATCCATTTCTTTGCTCATATCCTGCTGTTCAAATGCTCTTGTTTTTTGTTTTGTATTTTAGGACAGAGTGTACAGGGTCTCACTGGGTAGATTGACCCATAGGGATCCTCCTGTTTACAGCCTCCCAAGTGCTGGGATTACAGGCTCGCACCACCACACCCAATCTCAATTGCTGTCTCAGCGTGCCCTGGGGCAGGGCCATCGCGGCAGGCCCAGGGGTCAAACTCCAGACTCCTGGCCCCTGCATCTGCCTAAGCAGGCGCTGTAATTGGCTGAGTTATTTGGCCAGCTCTGCTCTTGGGTTTTGACCTACTGACCTCATGACAACTCCTAGGACCTTTGTGCAATTGATACTATCGCTGCCTTTATGGAACAGGGAGAAAGCCTCCTTGAATTCAGCCATGTGGCTTCAGTTGGTGCGAACAGAGGAAGAGCAGGGGGGAGCGAGGGCGGGTGTACCAGTGCGAGGGCTGTGACAGCCAGCTTGCCTCTGCTGCAGCTGCTGCCAGGGTGCCAGCTGTGTGCCTGCACCACTGCCTGGCTGTGAGTGACAGCACCTCGACCATGAGACTCCCCAGTGCCGTTCGATCTTAAGATTCAGGAACTCGCTGGGGAATGTGGCGCAGGCCTGTTTCAGTTGGAGCAGGGCTGAAAGCTTACCATGGGTGCTGGGCATGCTCATAAGGGGCCCAGATCCCTCCCTCCCTGATACCCCCTACATTCCTTGAAAAGTCAACAGCCTCCTCAGAAGTGAGGAGAATGCCAGCCATCTGGCTGCACTCACGTTGGAGTGGAGAATGGCACCTGGGGAGACAGGGAGGACACCATTGGATAGCCGGAGAGGACACCCTGGCAGGTTGTTCTGGTTCATGGCGTGCTGGGGGGGGGGGTGAAGGGAGATCAGGGGAAGTGGGCATTGGCTCCCAACCAAGCCACCCTTGTTCCAGCTGGCACAGGGTCAAATGAGTCAGGTGCTTCTCATCTGTCTCATTTCCCCCTAAAAGATTTCATCCTCCTTAATATTATTTTCTCCTCCTTAATCTCAAGGGGAGCTGAAGGGTACAGGCCTATTGGGTGTCAGTGCTTCAATGCCAGCCTGTGGCAGCTGACCCCACCTATAGGAGGAATAAAGAATTGTTGCCAACTGTTTCAGAGCAATGTGGAGCTTGGGCTGCTCCCCAGGGGCGCTTGTCAGAAGCTGAGCATCCTTGCCAGATTAACGCAAAATTTCTTTATTCCAGAAGATAAAAACTTGACAAGGAGGTACAGGTAGTGTAATTACTCCTACAGGATACTAGTGGGATTTTCTTTTGCTGGTGCCATCACAACTTGACCCTCTGCAACAGCAAGTGACCTCCCTTCCAAGAGCTTCTGGTCTACACACAACCTTAGCAAAAGGCCAAGAAGAGATGGGCTTCCGGTCTAAACACTGCCTCCAAGACTGCACCCAGTCTTTTTCAGAAGGACTAACTATTGCCAATGCATCTCTCCTTTGGAGGTGTTTCACCCCCCTGCTCTCCAGACTGGTCATGTTCTCCTGTCACGGACTCCCATGGGACACTGCTGTGGGCTCTGGGCTTTGGAGTGGACCCGTGGGATCCCCGTGCAGAGAGCCCGTCTCCAGTCTTCCACGCTGTTCTCTGCACGGGGCCATTGTAAGCCAATCTTGTCAACTCATGTGTATATGTATATCTTGCAGTGATTTGTTTCTCTGGCAAGCACTGACAGATAGAATTTCACCATTCAGAATTCTTTCTTAAGCCGGGGATGGCGGTGCATGCCTAGAACTTCGGCCTTTGGAAGGTGGGGCCGGGAGGTTCTCCACAAGTTCAGAGTCTGGGTCACCGACCTCCAGCTGTCTGACAAAGTCATTATGTTCCCGCTCAGCCCAACCTCAAAACCAGGGATCCCAAAGATGTAGCAGGCACTCAAAGACCAAAGGTGGTCACTTTGTTCCAGATCCACTAAACTAGCTGGGGAGATGGCTCAGTGGAATAAGCGCTTCCCTGGCAAATGCAAGGACCTGAGTTCAATCCCCAGTTCCACCAAAAAAAAAAAAAAAAAAAAAAAGAAATGATAGTTCAGATCCACTAAACTTCTCCAGATTACCCAGCAGTGGCTGTAATTTTCCTGGCATTGCCTTTGCCACCAAGTGCGGTAGAAGGTGTTCATGCTGAGAACCTGAACACCTGGCAAACCAGTGAAGAATACGTTTTATCTCCTGGGAAGTGAAGGAAGACACTGGAGGAAGGGAAGAGCTGGCAACAGTGTCCGGCACGGAGGGCAACAGAGAAGGGAAGGGCAGGGGCACCGCCCAAGGTGGTGCCAGTAGCATCCTCTCCTTTCCTTCCTGACACCCCTTGAAGATACCCACAAGAGCCCTCCGACTCTACCTGTTGTGGCTGCTTCCACATTTTTTGAAAACCCCAAATTCGGCACCTTTTTGTCTAATCTCTTACCCTTCTTGGCTGCCTCTGCCTGGCGCGTCACTGGAGACCTGGAGCAGATGCCTCCTGCACCAAGGCTGGTCGCAGTGAGGACTCCGGCTTCACGTTTTCTGTAACTTCCTCCAATTGCAGGCATCAGACTGCAGTATAAAACCCATGGCCGTTAAAGCTGGCCCTTCTGCTGACCCTGCATCAGTGTTAATGTACTTGAGAAAGTGTCCGACAAGAGATCTGAAAAGATAGCAGGATTCTCTCCCTTTTCTTGGGTTACCTCTTTAACTCGGTCATAATTGACAGGCGTAACCAGACACCTTCTCATTTCTTCTGAAACACAGTTATGAAGCGCTCCATTGTCCCCACTGTGACCCAGTACAGGAAGGAGCCCCACAAGGGCATCGCCAGCACGTGTCTGCGCACCTCAGAGCAAGACGATTCTTGGGATCAATCACTGTGACTTGGGGCTATGGCTTCCAGAAAATCTGATGTTGCCAGCCATGGTGGCACAGGGCTGTAATCCCAGCACTGGGGAGGCTGAGGAAGGAGAATTGCCATAAGTTAGGGGCCATCCTGAACTATAGTGTCACCTTGGAGAGAGAGAGAGAGAGGGAGAGGGAGAGAGACAGAGACAGAGACAGAGACAGAGAGACATCTGATATTCTTCTTCTCATTTCTGTGTAACTTCCCCTTGCCGCAACCTCTTGGACTCCACCCCCAGTTTACTACCCGTGCTCCCGCTGCAATGCTCTGCTGTTCCCCAATGTCTCAGTTAGTTTTCTCTCATTACTGAGACAAAGTACCTGACACCCAAAGTGAAGGAAGGAAAGGTTTATTTAGCTTGCGGTTAGTGGAAGTTTCAGGCCATAGTCAGCTGGCTCCAAGGCAGAGCGGCACACGGCAGAGGGCAGCGTTCACGGTGGCAGAAAAGAACAAAAAGCAAGAGCCAATGGGAGGAGCAGTGGCAACAACAACAACACAGAGCGAGGCTGTCTCCCTTAGGTTGCAGTCAGGCTACCGGCCCCAGGCCACGTGTAGCACTCACGCTCATAATTTCAGTAGCACTCACGCTGATAATCTCAGTAGCACTCATGCTCGTAATCTCAGTACTGGATCATGAATTAATCACAAACTCTAGGAGTCCACCCCATGACTGCATGAGGCTTTTTTTTGGGGGGGGGGCAATTAGACACCAACAATAACATCCAAAGAATAAAGAAGCTCTGATTTTTGGAATCAGATTTACAAACAGTATCTGATTGGGAGGCAGTAGTGAGACACAGAGGTAAAGAGCATGGGCAGTGGGCTATGGCAACATTTTCTGGAAGTGTAACCTTGGGGAAATTAGTGGATTTTTCTTAGCCTCAGTTTTCTCATCTGTAAAATGGGACAGTTGCACTCTGTCTAAGGCTTACCATGAGAACATGTGTCATTGCAAGGGGGAGGGAAATTAACTGGGCCTAGTGAAGTAGATGTGAGGGCAGTAAAAGGGGTGAGGCTGGGTAGGGAGGCAGGGAGTGGCAGGCAGGGATGGCCACTAACAGCTGACGGAGGAGTTCTGGGTTCATCTTAATCCTTACAGGATGACCTGAAAAGACCTGAGGCAGAGAGCTTTAGGCTATTCTCCAAGTTACATCAAAAAGCTCTCTCTAACTTAAAAATATACCTGCTCCTCTGGGCATGGTGGTGCACACCTGCGGGTACTCAGGAAGGTGAACAGGAGGATCCTGTAGGTTCGAGGCCACCTGTTCCACATAGTGAGTTCAAGGCCAGCCTCTAGTACATAGCGAGAACCAGCCTCAAAAACCCAAAAAAGAAAAAACACAAAACATCTGCTCAGAAGAAAAACAATGTCAAACACACAAACCACACAAAAACCTCAGAGCAAATATAGTTTATAAAACAAATAATAAAGTGGCAGGAACTGCCCCACCCAGGGGGTCGCTCAGGAGCGCATCAGCCTGGGATGGGCACAGGGGCACAGAGGTGTGGGCCAGCGGGACAGACTGAGGCCCCGGCGGCAGAGCCCAGGTGCCGGGCTCTGCTGACTCGGCAAGGGGCAGGCGCAGTGTGGGTGCGCAGAGATCGCCTTGCGGCACGTGCTACAGCAACGGACGCCGAGATTACGAAACAAGGGGCCGGGGAGACGGCTCAGTGGAATAAGCGCTTCCCCGGCAAGCTCAGGGGCCTGAGTTCAATCCTCAGTTCCACCAAAAATAAATAAATAAATAAATAAATAAATATATAAATAAAATTACGAAATGAACAGAAGCCAGACGTGGTGGGATGCGTTCTCAGGATTAGGAAGGCAGAGGCAGGAGGGTTGCCTGAAATTTAAAGCCACCCTGGGCTGCCTAGTGAAACTATGTAACAGACAGACAGAGACAGACAGACAGACAAAAAACTGAAAGAAAAAAACAAACCAGGCACACATCTCTAGTCCCAGTACACTGACAGGCAGGAGGATCTCAAACTCAGCTGCAGTGTGGGCCATAGAGACTTGGCGAGACCCTTCTCTAAATTAAAAATAATGAAGGGCTGAGGATGTAGCTCATTGTTACGTCCGCAGGTTCAATTCCCAGCAGTATTTTTAAAGGAACCTTAGCATAAACCTCACACTTGCCAGGCGTGGTGGTGCATGCCTGTAATCCCAGCACTTGGGAAGCTGAGGCAGGAGGATTGTTGTGAGTTCGAGACCAGCCTGAGCTACAAAGTGAGCTTAAGGCCAGCCTGAACTGCATAGTGAGACCCTGTCTCAAAAAGACAAAAATAAAAAATAAAATAAAATAAAATAAAAAAACCTCATACACAAAAAATAATTTAGGATGGAGCACAGACTCGAATGTAAAATATAAAACTAAAATGTAGCAACAACCCTCAGGACCTATGACTAGGGAAGAGTTCTTAGACTTGACGAGAAAGGCGCATCCCCCCATAGGAAATGGGGCTCACTAGGCCTCACCAGAATTAGAAATCTGAGCCTGTGAAACACCACTACTACGATGAGGGAAAATGCAGACCAGGAGAACGTATTTGCAAACGACAACACCCGAGCCGCGCAGCTGGGATAGGGCAGCACAGCGCGTCCTGAGTCCACTAGAGAGCCACTTGAACAGCTGCTCCGCAGCGTCAGCCCCTGGCACAATGCGAGTGAAACCCGGAGAGAGGCGTCGGCGCACCTCTAAGAATGCCTAAAATGAGAAACAGCGCTGGGGCGACACAGAATAAGGGAGTTAACTCACACACCGGAAAGGCTGAGCCCCCTGGGAAAGCGGGACACTCGCACGTGATTCAGTGATTGCCCCCAGTGCAAAAAAACAAAACCCCAGGTTCACACAAAAGCTCCAAGGCAGACACTCCCAGAAGCTTTCTTGTAAGAGCTAAAAGCTAGGAAAACTTCTCAGACATATTTTAATGGGTGAGGTGGTTAAACAAAGTGGCCCATCCACACTGTGGGTTCTACTCATCCATAAAAAGAAATGGACCGCTGGCACGTGTGAGGACTCGGGTGAACTCAAGGGCCTGCTGCTCCAGGACAGCAAGCCCATCCCAGAAGGCTCCCTGCTGTGTGATTCCTGCATATGGCGTTCTTGAAACCACGATGGGGCCGAAAATATAGACGTGACTTGTGGTCACAGATACGAGAGAGGCTGAGGCAGGAGGATGCTAAATCAGAGCCCAGTGAGGGCAATTGACAAATTGCAGAGACCATTTTTAAAATAAAGTTTTAAAAAATCTTGAGGATGTAGCTCAGTCAAAAATCACCCACTGAATCCTCAGTATCAATAAAAACATTATAGAATTGGAGTACAGGTTGGTTGTACTTGCCAGAGGCCAGGGAGGGGAGACAACCAAGGGGGTGACCTTTATAGAAAGGTAGCAGGAGAGTCCCTGCATTAGACCCCCTCTGGGTCTTGACCGTAGTGGCAGGCATAATATGCGTCATGAAATTCAAGGGAAGTCAATACGTGCCCACACAAATTGGTGTGGCTTGTACTAAATGGTCCCCCAAAGCCTCATGCAATCCTAAGGGGGCGCTTTTCAGAGGTGGCTGGAGATCTAGGGCAAGTGTTACCGGGATTAAGGGTGGATGATCACCAAATAGTCCACAGATTGCTCTAGCACAGCTCTGGGTGTGGATAATGCGACGGTCCACTCTGGGTGTGGGTGGCACCACCCAAAGGGCAGGTTGCTTGAAAGGGATAAAAGACAGAGGCAGGCTGCTGCTGCTCCGATTCTCTCTGCAGCTCTGCCCGGCCATGCAACCCTACTTTGGAGCCAGTTGAGTAGGGACTAAAACCTCCGCAAGCGCTCCTTCTTTACCACTGGCTGTCAGGTACTCAGTCTCAGCAATGATAAAAGTAACTGAGACACAAATCAATCCACAGAAAACTGTTAACTCTGCATGTGGCCTGTGGTCTCCATCCAGCTCGATTTCATAGCTAAGTGCGGTCGTGCACTCCTGTGGTCACAGCGCTCTGAGGTGAGGCTGAGGTAGCAGGTTTCCAAGCCCCAGCTCAACCTTGGTCACTCAGCCACTTAGCAAGATGTTCAGAAAGCAAAAAGGGAAAACAAACAAACCAGAAAAGAACAAGAAGGAGAAGGAGGAGAAAGAAGAGGCGGCTAGGAATGTAGCTCAGTGCAAAGGTCAATCTCTAGAAAGGAAAAAATAAATGTCCTGGTAATGACAGTAGTGCCATTCATACTGAAGTTATACCAGATGCTGTACTGGAGGACACTGGATAATGGATATACAGGATCACCTCATAGTGCTTCTCACAGCTGCATGCTAATCCACGCTATTTCCTAGTAAAAAGCCAGGGCTGCAGAGTAGAGCTCAGTGGTAGTGCACATGCCCAGCATACCCAAGACACTTGGTTCAGGCCGGGCGTGGTGATGTATGCTTGTAATACTAGCACGTGGGAGGCTGAGGCAGGATTTCTGTGTGTTCAAAGCCAGTTTGACCTACCCAGGACCTAAACAAACAAAACCATGCTTGTGCATGCACGCGCATGCTCACACACGCACACACACACACACACACACACACACACACAGATGCTTACCATATGCATGTGTGCACACAAGTTCTAGACATCAACAGGAATAAGGATTCTTTTTTTCTTTTCTTGGCTGGCTCAGGCTACCTTAAGAGCAGGTCTGGAGGGGCATGCAGAGCTAGGGATCGAACCATTGTCCCCTGTGCCTGACTGGGTTTGCCCAAGCAGGCACTTAAAACAACTGAGCTATTGCGCAAGTCCCCAACAGGAATGATAAAACTAAGCATGTGTACAGCACACATGTGGCAGGGTCTCCTCTTTTTTTCCCCACAGGTTCATTCCTGAAATGTGAACAGGATCTTAAATCATCTCCTCTCTGTATAACAAGGGGAGGAACTGCAGCACAAGAGTCAACACCAGGCCCCCGTCATACAGCTGGTAAGAGTTAGAACCAAAGCTCCGAGGGCAGGGCTTGCATCATGGGTCTGAACCCACAACTTTCATGCTGAGCTACATCCACAGCCCTCTTCTATGTTTTATTTTGAGACAGTGCAGCTAAGTTGCCCAGGATGGCATAAAACTTGAGAGTTTCCTGCCTCAGCCACCTAAAGTACCAGGATAACAGCTGTGCACCCCTGCTTCCAGCTAAGTGTCTTAAGCTCAGAAATGAAATCTTAAATTTAGTGTATCTCTAGAGAAGCCCTACAACAATAAACACAGGCAGAGCATCCAAACAGTAAAGAACCACAGGTGCCCGCTAGGTTTAGGGTAGCAGAGAGAAACCACAGGGTGACACTGGCCTCCCAGAGTCCCGGGGAGAGCTGCCTGCTCACAGCATCGCCTGTGCCAGCTGGGGAAAGTCGGCTGCTGTCACACCCCTCTGTCATACTCCCTGGCTGGGAGTCCCGCCTACATCCAGAAGCCAAGCAGCCCCTACCCTCAGGAGGCCCAGGGGACTTGGGACAGAGAGGGCAGAAGGTCAGGCCATCCAGGGCTTCAGCAGGGTCTTGGACCAGCCAGGTACAGGGGGACAGGTGTAGGGCAGGTGAGCATGAGAGGGAAGAGAACACCCAGACCTGCCATCTTAGTGCAGCGCTCCACCCCGCGCGGGAATCTTGCGGCCATTCACTGGCGGAATCAGGCAGCTCCAGGAAGAGGCACCGCCATGACCGGGGCATGAAGGACCCAGCACGAGGCCACCAGAGGCCCCGGCCCTAGGCTGCAGGCCCTTTCGGAGAGCCCTCTCAGCCCACCCAGCTGCCCTGCTCCCAGGTCCTGTAGCCCTGGGCCAGCCAGGCTCAGGGGCGGTGCCCAAGAAGACAGCCAGTTCAGCCTCCTGGACACCCATAGCAGTCCTACCAATGCCGCGTGTGACAGGTGACTTGTTCCTCTGGTGCCAGCCCTAAACTCCTAAACCCGCTTTATCTCAGTCCTGCCACTTCTGGGAGGAAAGTGGGAACAAGTTAAAACACAAATAAGTCAGGCTTTGACACACGCCCATAACCCCAGCACCGGGGAAGCTAATGTAGGATTATTGCAAATTCCAGTTTTGCTTGGGCAATCTAGCTCACTGTCTCAAAAAACAATAAAAGCAGAAAAAAAAAGAGGGTTTGGGATTAAGGTTGTGGGTCAGTGCTAGCGCGCCACCTCGCGTCCATTTCCAGTACTGCAAATCGATAAATGATAAAACAGCACAGAAGGGCGCAGGGACACAGCAGCACGTGCGTCTGTGTGCAGCCAGCTAGGTCCCTGTTCTATCTGGTACCTGCGAGTGACTCTGAGGCCACTGTCACAAGGGAAGTGCTCATCTGCGACGGTGGACAGAGTCCCGCTGGAGCTCAGCCCACCGTGGGGTCAGTGAGGTGGCCTCTCTTTGCCCACAGCTCAGGTACTCATTGGAAGGGACTAAAGTGGGGAGTGGCCGGGGTGGCGGCAAGAGCTGGGGTCCTGAGTAGGGACCTGACTCTGGGTAGGACAAGTGGAAGGGTCCAAACCTTAAACAGAGAGTAGTTTGCCCTGGTCCACTCCTTCCCCAGCCTCAAGAAACAACAGGTTGGGCTTGGCAGTGCAGGGCTGTAATCCCCACTACCCGGGAGGCAGAGGCAGGAGGAATTGCAACTTTAAGGCCAGCCTGGGAAGTTGGCAAGAAAAAGAGATTGTGCTTCAAAATAAAAAGGAAATGAAATGAAATGAAACAAAAGGCTCTAGCACAGCAGCCTTGGGTTGGATTCATGTGTATGTCCTCTGATACACATGGTAACCCCCTGGTACAGGTATGCAACTGTTCCCATTTTGCAGATGAGGAAATTGAATCTCAGAAAAGACAACTCATTTCCCTACGGTTACACATCCAAGAAGTGTTGCTTTACCCAGTTCCTATGGGCTCTACTCTGTGTTTGACTTCTGCCTCTCAAGTCTATTTTTGTGAGCTTAAATTCAGAACTCAGAGAGAGAGAGAGAGAGAGAGAGAGAGAGAGAGAGAGAGACAGACAGACAGAGATTCTCCACAGGATACGGGTATTTATTGTGGAACAGCAGGACACTGCAGTGGGAACGCACATAGTAAACTGGGTGGATCCAAAGAGGCTGAGGCAAGGGGAAGCTTCTTGAAAACAAAGCTGAGGATGACATCAGGTACTTTGAAGCACTGGTCCGAGGCCACAGTGACTGATCACAAGGACAGCGCCGCTCTGGCGTTGAACACAGGGTTACTGGGCTGAGGTCTTGTGGAAGGGCTTTTTGTGTAGGGTCTCAGTGGCCCCTGTGCAAACTTGTAGCTGTGGCAGGGTCTCTTGCCTGGTCATTGCCAGGCAAGCAGGACTAAGAAGCCTTCCTTCATAGCCTTCCAGAATTCATCTACACTGTTGTTCTGAAGAAGAAGAAATGATTCCATTTTTCTTCTGACAGCTTTTAGGATGGAGGGGAGGTTCTGAGGTGGAATTTTGATAGGACTGTCAGAGGCAAGTTTCCCCCTCTCCAGGGTCACCGTGTCCCCCACTGGTCTCCTCCAGGAGACAACAGGCAGGTGAGCATGTCTCTCCCTAAATCTCGAGCCCAGGGGCCTCAGCTCTGCTCCCCACTGAGAACTGCTCCTCCTGTGTCCCCACAGTCCTTCTCTGGGGCCCTGGGCTGGAGGGCTGAGGTGGCAGAGGAAGGAGGCCACGCCCAGCTTGAGGCAGGCCAGCTCTGTGGAGCGGCTCCTGCAGCCCACCTCATCTCTCCCACAGGCCTCCCCATCCTGCTCAGCCAGGCCCAGGCAGGACTCTGAATCTGTCCAGGGCAGAGAGGTGGGATTGTTGGCTGCTCTCCTGCCGCTGCCGCCTGAACTCTCCCTACCCCCACTCCCACACCGCTGATGCACCCAGCAAAAATGAGAGCTGTTTTCCTTCTCAGGAGCCCTGGGCTTGGCCTCCTGGGCCCCTGGGCCTGCAGCTGCCTGCCAAGCTGTTTCCTGGGCAATCTGGGCCCTCACCCAACCCTCAATCCTAAAGCAAGTCAAGCCATCTCTGAGACCCGGAGGCTGAGCCAAACCCCAGAGAACGGCCACTACTCTGTGCCC
>PVKA01044259.1:0-16283 GCA_004027165.1 Ctenomys sociabilis | reverse complement strand
TATTAAGACCTTAATAAAAAAATAAATAAAACCCATATTTCAACATATTATTAGAACAGATTCAATTCTATTAGCTTAAAAATAGTATTTATGCTTTTATACTTCCAAATAGAATACTGCCCCAAATACTCTAGAGGCAAAAGGTAGACAAAACCTGGGATTAGAGGTGAGGCTTAAAAACAGTAAAAATACATGTAAAAAGAAACAGATGAGTCTCACAACAAAATATGTCAACTGTGCAACACTGTAAGGGAAATGTGCATGCCATAAAGCAGTACTTCATTTAAGAGTTTTGTATATACAAATATGACACACAAAATCCTAGGAAACTATAAACTAAAATGCTAACAATAATTAACTCAGAATACTGAACATTTAAACCTTTGGCATATATGTACAATACTTATGTAGAACTTTTTATGTATTTTAGTACAGGGTCTCACTACATATACTGGACTCCTAGTGATCCTCCTGAATACAGCCTCCAAAGCACTGGGGTTATAGGCACACACCACCAGGCCCAGTCTCAATCAACACCTCAGCGTGCCCTGGGGGCAGGGCTGGCAGGGTTGGCCCAGAGATGGAACCCCTGACCCCTGAGTCTGCCTAAGCAGGTACTTTAATCTGCTGAGCTATTTGGCTAGCACTCGTACGTAGAACTTTTTGAAGGAAAAAAATGCCAACAACAGTGAACCTATATTGAAATCTATTCATCCTGTTGAATAGACTATCTTTACCTTCCTCTCTGTCACAGCTTCTCTACCTACCATCTCCACTGGAATAATAAATGTCTAATGTTTTTAAATTTAAGCAAAATATGCCCAGATGGTTGGGGTGCAGTTTCTGGTTGCATGTGTGGGCGCAAACCCTGGCCTCGCTACTTTGATCTCATGGAACCTTGGTCAAGCTATCTTGAGGCTGGAGTGGCACATTTGATTCTGGGTCCCCCACATTCTTGTACACACTAATGCCTAAATCTTAACTTGCATCCTTCTCAAGAAACCTGCTCTCTGCTGAGGTGAGTGCAGAGCAGAAAGCAGCACCGTCTACCCAGGAACCAATTCACGAACCTGGAAAGCCTTCCAGAGGACAACCCTTTTTCCTCTAGGCCAAAACCAATCTGTGACAATATCACTTTTATTTTTATTAGTACATGTTTACAGTCCACAATGACTACATTTGGCATGGAGATGCTACAAGTATATACCACATCTCAGTTCCTTTTGCATCCCTGTTCCCTTCCTCCTCCCTCTTTTCTTGGTCCCTTTCCTTTCCACAGAAGATCTATCTCCTCACAAGTTCTGCCTCCTCCTTTCCTATTATTTACCTTTGGTTTTGCTTTTTATTTATATTTTGCCAAGCAATTGTTTTTAAAAAATTACTGACTTACTACTGCCTATTATTAAAGCTTTCTGATGGTTTCCCCACCCAAGGGGGAACTCCCACCCCTGCCTTTCTTCTTCAGTCTCTTAGCCCACTTCACTGCTCTGCACCAGCCCCTTCTCACACTCCCCTTGACTCCAGTCCCTACACACCACCTGCAGTCAACAAGGCTCATTTAAGGTGTTCCCCTGCCCTTGGTCATTTGTTATTTGATTTCATGTGGAGGTCTGGCAAAGAAGGTAAAGAAGGAGCCGGGGAGATGGCTCAGTGGAATAAGCGCTTCCCTGGCAAGTGCAAGGGCCTGAGTTCAATCCCTGGTTCCAAGAAGAAAAAAAAGAAGGTAAAGAAAACATCATTTTACAATCTCCAGGTAAATTGTACATTCAGCTGTCAAGGGAAAGGGTGTAAATGGAACATTATTCTCTCATTAGCACTATATTCTTATAATTTTCTTAGCTCTGTTTAGCTTGTTCCAGATTTGTCAGTAGCACAAAATAAAGGTGCCAAAAAGGGATTGATTTTAAGTCTTTTCTGAAATGATACTGCATGTAAAAATCTAAACACAAAACCTTTATTTACTTACCAAGAGTTAAAATGTAAAATCAAAAAATTAATTTGATTCTAAGATGAAAAACCAGCAAAAATAGAAGCCAGGACTTTATCTTCCAAAACTGGGAACCCTTTCAACTAAAAATTTAATTTTCACGTATACAACATGCTTACTATACTGTACACTTAGCAAATGAAAGTGTTTTAAGTAAAAGTGCCTTCCAGAATGTAATTTTAAAGTACTTGTGCTTTACTTTACTATACTACTAAGGATGTACAGCAATATTCGTGGCCTCTGTCGGTATATGCCAGCTGTGCCACTGTGTTAACACTACAAGGTCTCTGTGGAAGACAAAGTCACTTGTATCCAAGAACTATGGTTGAATTCAATAAACCCTTACCATGAATCCTTTGACTGTCCTGTAGTATGAATCCAGCAAAAGCGAACCAAGGGAACAAACCTGGGAAGTCCTATCCCACCCATCAGAACAATGTACCAGGACACTTGCACTTTCAACCATTATTGCCTGAAAAGAAAGGTCACACACTTACATTTTAGCAGGACAAATTTTATACAAACCAATGAAGTCTCTCTGTCACAACAGCAAGAGCTGCACTATAAAGAGCTGTATCTGCAATGCTTATGTTGTCATAGCACAATTTAAAAGTAACAACTACGATAAAGTAAAAAATGTTGCAAAATAATTAGGCATTTCTTTCTAAGTTTCTACATTAAATGCACAAATATCTTTTTTCAGAGTGAGACCAGTGTTTCTGTTTTTACCAAAAAAATGTGGAAATAGGCCAGTTGCACCAGAATTTTTAAAGTAGATTTTTAATTTTTAATGCACAGATAATTCTTATTTATGAAGTACAGTGTGAATTTAAATACACATACACAATATGTTGCGATCAACTCAAGGTAAATGGCATATGTGTCACTTTAAACATCCAATGTTGGGAACACTCAAAATTTATGAGCTATTTTGAAACACGTAATTACTAGTTGTCAACCACACTTATCTACAGTGCTATAGAATATTTGAATTTCCTCCTATGCAGTTACACTTCTGCATTAACCATCTTTTCTCCATGACTTTACTTTTCACCCTTTCCAGATGCTGACAACCACTATTCTATTCTTACTTCTACAAAACTCATTCTTTAGCTTCTATAGTATTTGTTTTCCTGTGCTTTATTTTACTTAGCATGGTTTGCACAGTCCTATCCATGTTGTGACAAAGTTTTGTTCATTTTTCTGGACAATATTCTACAGTGCACATATACCACATTCAATATCTATTCATCCACTGATGAGTACCTAGGCTGATTCTATCTCTTTGAATGCACCTAGACTCATTCTTTCTCTTTTTTATTCTAAACAACAATGCAATAAACCTGACAATATAGATATATATCTGATACACTAACCACACCAGTATTCTTGGATATACATGCCAAGTAGTAGTAATACAATTGGATCATCCAGTATTTTAAAGTTTTGAGGAATTTCCATACTAGTTCCTATAAAAGCTGTACTAATCACATTCCCAACAACATAGAAGAGCTCCTGTTATTCCCTATTCTCTAGTGAAATGATATTTCATTCTAGTTTTAACTTGCATTTCCCTGATTAACAATACTGAGTACTTCTGAAACTGGCACTCATCAGTAACAAAAAAGTGATTTGCCTTGATTTATTAATAGTCATATATTTGATTTTATTTGCTATATATGTTTAAAGGTGAAATTAAACTTTATTAAAGAGGTAAGGAATAATAAGTTATGTGAAAGGAATGGATACCAGTAACCAAAGGATAAACCTCCTTTCCAACCATTATAATCCCAACCAAATATGAGAGAGAATTACTTTGGCTAAGAAGATTGCAGCATCCATAACAGCTTTGATGTGACGAAGCCATCCTGAACTCTCCAGACCAGAGTAGAAATCATTAACACAAAGCCCCTTGGTACCATTGACTGAAAAAAGAGAGAAAATTTCAAATCAGAATGGTGCTAGAATTTCTGCTCTTCCTTTTTAGTACCTATTATGATGAGTGAACTGAAAAAAGGGAAGATAAAACAGGCAACTCTTCATAAATGAAAAGATGCTATTAAAGAAGCATAATAGTGAATTTTTTGATGCACTTTTTTTCATCCTTTATACTCTTTTTAAAGTGTATTTGGTACAGGGTCTCACTACCAGCTTGTAGCAATCCTGCAGTCTCAGCCTTCCCAGTACTGGGATTACAGGCATATGCCACCATATTCCATCTCTGTGGCTGGCTCAGCATGCCCCTGGGGAGCAGGGGGTAGGGCCGGCGCAGCATGTGGTGCAGGGGATGAAACCCCAATCCCTGCACTTTCCTAAGCAGGCGCTTACTCCTCTGAGCTATCTTGCCACTCCTGTCTTTCTTCATACTTAAACAGAAAGCTTCAATCTATTTTTAAAAAATGTAATGCAAGTGTTTAAAATAGTCATATTTCAAAATTTCACATTATGACTGGAAGAATACCTTACTATTTAAATACAGTAACATAAATTAATCTTCAACATACTGACTACTCTAAAATCTCTAACAGCTATAATTTTTTGTAAAACTGTTATAGTAGTACTAACAGTAACTGCTATCTAAAGGCACCTCCTGAATAACTGCCATGTGGCTAGGCCAAAGTGAGACCTGTTTTAAGTATGAAATACACAGCTGATTTCTAAGATGTGATGAGAAATAAAATATCTTTATACCAAATTTTACTGACTATATGCTTTTACTTTTTAAAATATGATCAGAAATTTTTAAATTATATGTGACTACCATTATGTTTCTACCAGAAGCTACCTAGAAGATAAGCAAAATCATACCTTCCAATAATTTCTGAAGGCTAGACCTCATGACATGAATATTTTCTATTCCAACAAACTGAAATCTAATTTGAGAATAGTTGTCTTCATTTTCATAACCTTTTCCCGCTGCTCTGTTGGCCATAGCATTCAGCTGAAATTAAAATTTTAGAAATTACAAATCAAAGTACTCTTATTTTTTAAATTAACTTACTAATATTTCATGAAAACACTAAAAAGGCCATATTTTAGCTAGGAGAGTATGTAAAAGAACTCATCAAACCTGAATAAGCTGTCATTTTTAATAATCAAAGATGTGAACATATTATTAAAAGCAAATGATATTAACAATGGAACAAACTGTTATATAAAGGAAAGACCTAGATTGCAGATTCATGAAGCAAATTTATTTTCCAAATGTTGATATAATATTTCAAAATTAAAAAGTACTTCCTATCTGAATCCCAAATAATTCAGAAGTGAACAGACTTTGTTTTTCTTTTTTTTTTTGAGACAGGGTCTTACTATGTAATTCAGGCTGGCCTTGAACTCACAGTCATCTTCCTGCCTCAGCCTTCAGAGTGCTGAGATTACAGGTATATAACACCACACACAGCAGCAGAAATTTCCTTTTCTAGAATTAAACTGTAAGATTCACTTCAGAATAAGCCTCGAGTGCTTGATTATTCAGAAACCACAGGGATTCTAAAACTGAGACCTCAGGGCTTGCCTGATAGCTCAGTGGACTTAGCTTAGGCAGAGTGCAGTGGCTAGGGTTGGATCCCTAACATGCCTTGCAGGGCCTGCCCATGGGGCGCACTGAGACAGCAACTGAGACTGTGTGTGATGGTGCATGACTGTAATACCAGCACTTGGAGGGCTAAAAACAGGAGAATTACTGACCCTGTAGACCCTGTCCTAAATACAGAAAAAAAAAAAAAAAACCCTGAGATCTCAAACTTGCTTCCAATTGCCTGAAGTCCTCCAACTCAAGGCCCACAAATCATTTAACAGTGTATATCCTGCTATCTATCTTCAAGCACTGGCCCTAAACCAACTGGTCTGCAAGGAAAAAGCAGGCTAGCCAATGGGCCTACTCTCCTGGGTTATTAGGCAAATGTGAGCAGAGACTAAGTTAGGATTTGACATGCTTACTCCTCTCAGACTAGGACCTCAGAGAGCATTTACTGCAATTTACTAGGTATTCTTTTTTTGTGGTGGAACAGGGGACTGAACTCAGGCCCTTGTGCTTGCCAGGGAAGCGCTTATTCCACTGAGTCATCTCTCCAGCCCTAGGTATTCTTTTGAATGATTCTGGATCAGGGGGCATGTAAATTAGATGAAAAAGTATCATGACTCAGTGGACTGAGGTCACAGATTAGTAACAAGTACAGTTAAATTGTATGGGTTAAAGGGTTAGATATCAAAAGGGTTTTCCCATTATTACTTGATTTTTAAGTTTAACTAGTCAAGCAACCAAGGAAGGATGTATTTCTTTTTTATTAGAAGACAACTGTATCAGGGCTATGGATATAGCTCAGTCCTGCCTGGAAAGCATGACGTCCTGAATTCAATTTCCAGTACCAAAAAACAAACAAACAAATGACAATTGTATAAATAAAAGGTACTGGTCCTGAGACACAAATCAGATTTCACCTTCAAAAAGTCTCATGTTAGAATTATCTTTTATTTCTAATAAGACCTAAAGAAAGTTTTAAACAATCCAGATTATACAAGAAACAGAAGCCACTATATACTTTTAATTCTGAAGTCTTCTATTTTTAACAACAAAAACATTTTTAATACTTCCTAATTACTCAAATTAATCTATCGTGCTCTCCATTATCTCTAGAGGTTGGGTAATAAAGACTCTAAAGCAGTGACTACTCCCTTTGCAAAGCTGCCTAAAATTGCTGTGATCTGTATTGCTCACTCGCTTTTCCTCATTGCTTTCTCTTATTTTTTCATCATTCCAGATTTTTGAAGAAATCCTCACTATAATTCTGCCAATGTCCTTTTGTGTAGCCCACCAGCTCTGCATGCGATGCTACAATAAAAATTAAAAGTGAAGTTAGCTATTACCGTTGAATATTTTAACTACCTTAACTTCAGGGTCCTTTATTAATTGACTAATTTTGCTCATGAAAAGAAAACAGGATTCTGATTCTTGTCTCGATGAAAATTATACTTTAGACCATAAGTGGTCTAAAAACAGTAATTTCCTGCTCACTTTAATTCTTTAGTTTGAGTTTTCTAATTTAAGGCACTGTTTGTCCTCTCCAAATATTTCAAATTAACATCTATTTAATGCAAAGTGGTCAAATAAAAATTTTATAAATACCAGTAAAAAAAAAAAATAGCAAGAATCTCTATTCACAAAACACATACTATTAGGTATTCCTTCACAATAATATGACTTTTAATGACTTTTAATCAAGAATTCCAAAAAAGAATTCCAGCAGCTTTTCTAATAAAGTTGTATCTTGGCTCACGAACTTAATTCTTTCCAAGATTCTGGTTGCAAACCGAATCAAATCTCCATATAAGATGAACATTAACCTAATCAATGAATTTGATTCAATTCATGCCCAAATCAGTTTGTAATCAGAATCATGTGAAGAATTATGTTTATGATCAAGTTACTACTGTGTATCAAAAGACATAAACCACCAGCTGGGTCAGAGACTGGTTTTCTAAGCTGGTATACCTTAAAAAATACTCCCTTTGTAAGATTAGCCATGAGTAATTTAAAACCAGAATTAAGACATTTTAAACATGAGAAAACATATTAACAAAACATAATAGAAGCCATAGTACTTAAGATACCTACTTTGGGCCTGGTGTCCACAACATACACGTAGCAATTGGCTGGATTGGCTTTGCTAATGGCTTGAAGCAAATTCTCATCCTCCAGGCACCTGGCACTGAATCCTGACAGTGGCTGACTACATCGACAAATGGCAGCCTAATTTTAAAAATGGAGAAAAGAGATCAGATTACCAAAAATACTTCTCAAAAACACACTTAAAAACTCCAAAGTGACAAAATCAAACACGCAATCTTTTTAAAAGTTAGGAAGACAATATGAAGGCATTAACTTTAAAATCCTATTTGAATTAAATACTATTTCTACATCCTGTTATTCCCTAAGTTTTCCCAATATTCAAGAAAACTAAATGTCTCTTAACTAGTTTGATGAGAAAAAAACCCAAAAACCAAAACCCAAACCTTAAGAGCTGGGTCCGGTGGTTAATCCTGGTAATCCTAGAACTTCAGGCTGAGGCAGGAGCATCAGAAGCTTGAGCTTATTGTAGGCAACTTAATACCCCATCTCAAACTTTAAAAAAAGACAGAGGTGAGAGGTGCCGATGTAGTCCAGCACAGTCTGGCTCAATCCCTAATACTACCTGTACCTCCTCAAAGAACATTCAATTTTTAAGAAGCATCACTTGGTCAATTCTCTCAGTTAACCTACATTAAGATACTTATTACATCTTGTGCTCTACTTGGATTACAGGATGTTCTGAATGCAATTCAATCAAAAACAGTTAATACATGCAGAACATGACTTACAACAATAGTAGTATTTGAACTTTTACTTTCCAAAGACTTTCATATTTCTAATTAGAAATCAGTAAACTTTGTATAAAATGAGACCTGGAGCCAGCAAGACAGCTCAGCAGTCTAAAGCTCCTATTTAGGCAAGCTTAGGCAAGCACGATGACCATGGTTCAATCCCCAATGCCACATGCTGCACCAGCCCCACGCCAAGGGTGGGCTGAGCCTGACACTAAATAAATAAGTACATGAAAAAATAAGCTTTAATTCAAAATGGATTAATATATAGTCACTCTAAGAGGGCAAGCATATCTGTAAGTAGCAAATAGCTAAATTTGGTATTTAAAATGTTTGAAGCCCTAAAAATGACTTAAAAGATTTAGACATACTTTTTTTTTTAAATCTCAACCATTCCACATCCAACTTAACGTTCTCCCAAACACTCCAAATATAATTTTATTAAGGGGAAAAAATGTAAATACAAATAAACATTTCATACATTTTAAATAAATAAAGTAAAACCATGAAAATTTAAAATGGTAGAAGGAAATGATTGTTGTATTAAATTCTTTTGACACTTTCCTATTTCTGTATGTTTGTCACTGAATATCTATTTTCTGTCCAGCTTTATAAAAATGTATACAAACAGAAGCTATAATCAGATAACTTCCTTATATCACTTAATTACGAAAAGCAGATTAGAAACTTCTGTTTAAACATCTACTTTGTATTTCTGCTTCTTGCTTTAAATTCTAAAGAAAAATTTTCACAAACACATTTAAGATGCATAAAGCCAAAAGGACAAAAAGAATGGGAAAGGAGAGACAGTACAAATATCAACAAAATTTAGGGAGATAATAATAGATTGTTCAATGATAACTGATATACAGGGGGTAAAAAAGCTTCCAACCAAGCCATTAAAAAGGTATTTTGAATAGCAAATGGCAAGGTGGCTCAGGGGTCCGTACCTCTGAAAGATACTCTGGGGAGTATTTACTCTGAAGAGTAAATGCCTACTTACGGACTACCAAAATAATAACTAGAAAATAAGTGCTACATGATTTTTCAGCATGTTCATTAAGCACTCTACCCCCAAGATAAGCCCCATTAAGAGGCTTACTAACTGTAACACATGATGGACATATTAAATTATAAAGTAATACTTTTAAATTATAATTATTTGGAAATATTCAAGCAGGTCCTTTCATGGCAAACACCTATGCAAAGAGATGAACTGGAGATTTATTGCTGAATGACCAGAATATAGAAGCAATAACAAATAATATGCCCACTTGACAATGAATAGGTCTCATATGAATCTTCATAATTCAATACACTGCGTGTTGTAGCAGGAATATTTAATATACTCGTATGAAAGAAATGGTTTCCAAAATCCGGTGCCTGCAATTCTTCATTTTTGTGTGGACCATCATTCTTGTCATCATTGTTTCTTTTTTTCTGTGTGTGGCAGAATTGGGGATTAAACTCAGGCCAGAGACGCACTTATCCTACTGAGCCATCTCCCTGGTCCACTGTCACTACTGTTGTCACCACTCCTGTCTCATGAGTCTTCAGTGAACACTTTTAATGGAAACTCTGTGAAGCGGGCCTGCAAGAGACCATGACTTTAGTGAACTCATGGGCTGAAATCACAGCCGCTGCATTGCCAGTGCACTTGAGCAGCCACATGCACAAGGGGCACTTGGGTAAGAAAAGCTCCATTGCCAGACAAGAGAGGTTGGGAAATAGAGTCACAAGACATTCAGGTCAGAGCTTGGGGTTTGGAGTTATGATGGTGTTCCTGAAGACAGGATGAATATATTTGAATAAATGTAGATTTTTGCATGTGAATTGTTGTATATGAACAGGCACATTCCCTTAGGGCTTATTTTAATGCAGCAAAAAGATAAAACCTGGTCTTGTTTCTGGGAAAATACAGCTGTTAAGGTTTCCAGATGTTCTCGTACTCTGAAGACAGAGCTTATTCTATGAAGATCAACTCAAAGACTGGACAGTTGGTATAGTCATAAAAGAATAAAGAATGAAGAAAAGAATGAAGCCACACACTTTCATACCAACCTCATCCCCCCAAAAAAAACCCAGGATTAAATATAGTTTACATAAAAGAGGAGCTTCAACCATCACTCTTAACCATGCTTGGATTACAGCCAGTCTTATTATAAACATTGGCAAAAAAAAAAAAAAATAGAAGATCCTTCTTTTTTTTTAATTTTTATTTTATTAAAGTACAAATATCAATGAGACAGTTTTAGGATACCTTGACAAGATGGATTTGATAAATTAATACATTGCAAACTGTTTTGGTATCATAGAAGGTGCATATATGATATTATACTTACAGACATTATAGCAGATGTCTCTTATCAGTAAGAGAGTATAGCTGTTTATGTATCTTATTTTTTATACCTGAATCATATCAAAGATTCAATAATTAATACTTTCTACCTTGTTATTTTCCTAGTGGTTGTCCATATACTAGAAGCCGACATAATATCCTGTCCAACCACCATTAGTGCAAATCTTGCCTCTCATAGAATTATGTACAAGCACGGCGTTAGCTATCCCAACTGTACTGTCCATACTCACATCATGATTATTCCTTTCTATACCCTTTCCTTTGTCTACACCTGTCAAAGATGGGCACTCCATTGTCATTTAACTAATTTAGGTGCCTGAACTCAAAGACACAATGCAACATAGTCCAGCATAGTCCAGCATTCCACAATACTGAGTTATATGAAGAAGTTGTCAACCATAGCCATTTACAGTTCAACTTATTATTATGGCCCCGCGGTGTATACCTCATTTTTATACTTTTCTGCTGGATGGTTAAGACCTAGATAGAGCAAGGCCTATGTACCAACACATGTACTTTGTGTTTCTTATGAGGTCCGTGAAGTCCCCTCAGGGTTTATCTTGTAGTCCTGTACCTTATTCTGTAGATCCTTTGTCTGTGTCATCCATGTGGATGAGTCACGGCCAATGCTTGACCAGTAGAAGATCCTTTTTTAAGGAAACTATTAAGAGTTTGGCTCTGGAAGGCTTAGTTCCTTACACAGCAGTGCTCAGAGGTGAAAATGATTGGATCTTGAGGGCCATAACCTCATCAGTGCATCAATCCACTGATGAATTCATAATTAGATGGCATCACTGGAGTCACAGTGAAGGAAGGTCACTGCAGCATGCCCTGAGAGGACTCATTCTATTCTGACCCCCAGCCCTACCTGTGCTTGCCAGTTGCCATGAGATAAGACCTTTCACTCTACCACACCTGCTGCCATAATGGCTCTGCCTTGCCACAGGCCTACAAGTAATGCAGCCAGATAACCACGGACTGAAACCTCTGAAATCATGAGTCAAAATAACTTTTTTAAGTTAATATTCACAGGTATTCATTAACTAATCATGTATTTGGTACAGGGTCTCACTACACAGCTCAGACTTGTAGTGATCCTCCTGTTTTCAGCCTCCCCAGCACTGGAATCACAGGTGTGTGCTATCATGTCCACTCTTGGTGGCTGGCTCAACGTACCTGGGGCAGGGCCAGCACAGCAAGTGGTGCTGGGGATCAAACCCTGGTCCCTGTGCTTGCCTAAGCAGGGGCTTAGCCAGAGCTATCTGGCCGGTCCTATGCTCAGATATTTAGTCACAGCAACAGAAGCTACCACAGAAATCACCTTGCATAATAGAAAGCAAAGACACTACATATACACAAACTTCTAAACAGCTCAAACATGACGAACCTTCTAAAAGACAGAAAAAAGAAACTGGGGGGAAAAGGTAACTTACGTGGGGAGTATAAGACATTTTATAAAAAAATTCTTATCCTCAAGAGAACTAAGATACCCCATCCAACAAGAGAAAACTGACTAAAGCATTAAAAAAATAGGAAAAGGCTCTTGAATACTAAAAATATTGTCACAAAATAGAATTCAAGAGGTAGATTAAAGATAAAGCCCTTTGAGAAAACAAAGAGATGGAAAGCAAGGATGAAACAAAAATGGAGTTTAATACTAGGAAGCTCAATTGTCAATTAACAAAAGGGATTTTTAAATTCCTTTTTTATTCTACATTTTAATTTCTATTGGTATATGATTACACAACAACTGCATTCCTTGTGGGGACTTGGTACACATACACAACAAATCTCACTTCAATTATTTACCCTAACCCCGTCCCCTCCTTCCCTCCCTCAATATTGTGATCCCTTTCATTTGCAAAGACCTATTACCCTACTGGCTATAATCTATGATTTGTTTTGCCTTTTAATTGCTGTATTTATGCCTTGGAATTCCTATGTAAGAGATACTATTATCTAAGCTTGTATGTGCGATTTCATTTCACTTAAAATTATGGTCTGAAGATTTCTTACAATGACTGAAGTTTATCTTTATGTACATAAACACAATTTCTTTATCCATTCATTTGTTGATGGGTTTATAGGGAGTTTTCAAGACTTAGCTATTAAGAGCTGTGCTGCTAAAAACATAGGCATACATGTGTCTCTGTAATATGTCTTGATCGTTTTTTTTTTTTTTTTTTTTTTGGAAGATACCAGGGAATGGCTCAGCCAAATGGAATTTCTGTTTTTATTTGTCTGAAGAATCTCCATGAGTTCCATACTGGTTCTACAGTTTACACTCCCAAGAACAATGCAGAAGTGCTCCTTTTGGAGCAAGGAAACCTCAGTGTTCTTTGCATTTGCAATTCTTTCCTGTTATCATGGTTCACAGTGTCAATTTGAGAAGGATAAAGGTTAACTAAATTGGCTCAGCAATGCTATACCCTAGGGTGTGGAGGATCTGCTCTCTAAGGTACAGAGGACCCACCCTAGCTAGGTGGTTTATCCTTGGACAGTATAAAAGGGAAATGAGGAAGGATAGATAAGCTTCTGTTTTTCAGAAGAGCTCAGACTTCACCTTCAGCTTGGATGGCAACTTCTGATCTCTAGCATAGTCTTTGGCTTTTGCCTTGCATCCTTCAGCCTTCCAGTGTAGACTCATTAGCCTTCATAGCAGACCCATAAGCCTCCTTTACAGACTTGTGTGGAATAATGAGATGAGCTCTAGGCCTTGGACAGAACCTTTCAGCCTCTAGCATGCGGACACCCTCTGTATACTTGCTCATCCAACTTTGTGGCTGACATACCTTATAATTTCTTACACATTTGTATACCATGTGTTAGATCTGTTTTTCTAGTAAATCCTGACTGATACACATTGCAAGAGATGTTGAACACTTTTTCATGTATTTACTACCCATTTGTACAACTTCTGTGAAGTGTATATTCATTTTACTTACCATTTTATTGGTCTTTTGGGGCATAATTTTTTTAAAGTTCTTTATATACAAGACATTAGTCCTCTTTGTGATGAATAGCTGGCAAAACATTTTTCCCATTCTGTACACTGATTGTCTCATTCTGTTGGCTGTTTTCTTTGCTGTGCAGATATTTAACCAGATAGGATCCCATTTGTTGATTCTTGGTTATATTTCTTGCACAACTGGTATTTGGTTCTTGATTACTCCTACTGTGTTCAAGTTTTACCTATTTTATCTTCCAACAGATTGTCTCTTCTTTATCATTTAAATCCTTTATCCAGTTTGATTTTGGTTTACTACATAGTAAGCGATGAGTCTAAATTCTATTTTCTTCTGTACACTGCCAGTTTTCCCAGCAGCATTTATTAAAGAAGCTATCTTTCCCCCTGTGTATGTTTTTGGCCCCATAGTCAAAGATCAGGGAGCTGCATATGTCTGGAAGTGTTTCTACAGTTTCTATTCTGTGTCATTGGTCCATATGCTTTTATGCTTACTTCTGTGGTGATACTATGCTTTTTTACCATTGGGGTTTTACACTACAAACCTTCAAGTCCAGGACTATGATGACCTCTATTTTGCTCCTGTTGGCCAGAACTGCTTTTGGTATGCTGGGTCTCTCTTTGTTTCATATAAATATTAGGACCATTTTCTAGCTCTGTCAGATATACTACTGGTATGTTGATTGGGAATGCATTAAAACTGTGTATCAGTTTTGAAATACAGCCATTGGTTCCACTTATCCAGGAACAGGGTTATCATTCCATTTCCAGATGTCCTCTTTGACCTCCTTTTTCAGTGTAGTTTTCATTGTAGAGGTCTTTCACTTCCTTGGTTAGGCTCAATCTTTTTTGAGTATTTAACTTTTTGACATGATTATAAATGATATTGCTTTCCTAATTTCTGTGTAAGTGTGCTCATTACTGATATATAGGATTGACTGCGCACTGATTTGTATCCTGCCATGCTACTGAATTTGGTTATTAATTCTACGAGTCTTTTGGTGGAATTATTTAGGTCTTCTCTGTAGTGGATCAAATCAGCTGCGAATAATTTTACTTCTTCCTTTCCTATAAATATCCTTTTACTCTTGCCTAATTGCTCTGGTTAATATTTCAATAACTATATTGAACAGGAGCAGTGACAGTGGACTGATTTAGTCTGTTTTCTTCCTGATTCTAGAGGGAAAGCTTTCAGTTTCTCTCCATTTAACATAATACTGGCCATTTGTTTGTCATAAAGGGCTTTTATAAGATTGACATAAGACCCTTCTACACTTACTTTCTTCAAGGTTTCTTTTTCTTTTTAAAAAATTATTTATTTGGTACAGGTCTCACTACACAGTCTGGACTCTTAGTGATCCTCCTGACTCAGCCTCTCCAATGTTGGGATTACAGGCATGAGCCACTATTCCTGGTTTCATTGGTTGGCACAGTGCACCCTGGGTTAGGTATGGGGGATGGAGCCCAGGTCTGCTTGCCAGGTGGTTCTTAGACCACCAAGATATCTCCCTAGTCCCTTTTTAAGGGGTTTTATAACAAGTGGAAGTTGGATTTTGTCACACACTTTTCCTTGATCAACTGAGATGATCACTTGGTTTTTGTCTTTACATCTGTTTTGTAGTGTATTAGTTATTGGTTTTTGTATGTTCAACCATCCCTCTACCACTAAGATGATGCCTACTTGGTCACGATGTATCGTCTTTTTGATTAATTGTTGCCTTCTGTTTGCCATTATCTTGTTGAGTTCATTTCACTTAAAAGAGACTGGCCTATAGTTTTCCTTTATGATTAGTTTTTTTCTGGCTTTAGAATCAGAGTAATGCTAGCTTGGAGGAATGACTTCAGGAGTCCTCATTCCCTTTCAATGTTACTAAAAAGTTTGAGGAATACTGGTATTAGGTCTTTCCTGAAGTGCTTGCAGAATTTACAAATACTGTGTATCAGTATTTGCAATTCTATCATGATTCTATCATGGGAGGTCCAGTTCTTATAAAATTTAGCAGTGAAAGCTTCCAGAGATTTTCTTAAAGTAGTTAGTAATTTATTTTATTTTAATCACTGTTTCACTTTCCCTGACTTATTGAACTAGTCTTGATATTTTTTTGCTTCAGTTTTGCTAATTCTTATGTATGTAGGATTCCACCTATTTCTTAAAGATTCTCCAATTTATTAGAGTATACCTTCAGTATATGCAAATACTAGTAACTTTCACTTAATTTGACAGAAGGAAATACGATAGGTTCTACCTGCTGGTAGAGAAGAATGAACACAGAACTGGTGCTAACTGATTCAGGTCTTTCCTTCCCTTTTTTTGGTAAGACTGACAAAGGATTTGTCTATTTTGTTTACTATTTCCTAGAACCAGCTCTTCAGTTCACTGATTCCCTGTACTGTTTTTTTTTTTAAGTCTCAATTTGGCTAATATCTGCTTTGATGTTTGTAGTTTTCTTTCTTTTTCTAACTCTGAATATGGATTGTTCTTATTTTCCTAGGACCTTGAGGTTCATTATTAAGTTGCTTATTTGGGTTCATTTTGCTTTTATAATGCAGGCATTTATAGCTATAAACTTCTTTCTTAGGACTGCTTTCATTGTATCCCACAAGCACCC
>PVKA01044258.1:0-16284 GCA_004027165.1 Ctenomys sociabilis | reverse complement strand
CTTCTAGTTTGAGGCTGTTTCCAGTTTTCTGTGATGCCCTCATGATGCTCTTGCTGATTCTGGGAAGGCATGTCCTGTTTCTGCTTTCCGTGGGGATCAAAATAACAGTTGCCGTAGACTGACGCCCTTCTTTGTTTGCCCCACTTCCCACAGAACTGCTACCTAGGACTGGTCAGGATGAGCTACTCCCACCTGCCCCCACTGTTGCTTACCCAAAGGTCCTACTGCTACTGTGAAGAAGAAGGACCCATTTCCTAATCACATGGAGTCCAAGTGAGAAGCCTATTTCTATTTGAATCTCCCTGGGATTCTTTTAGACTTCCAGAGTTGATCTGACTTGGGCTTTCATATGTAGACTCTGGCGTGTCTGATTCTGTCACAGAAGAGCCAGCTTCTCTGAAGTAACCAGGCCTGGCGTTAAGATCACCTGACATGCTCATGCAGGGATCATTGCAGAGGCTGCCAAGGCAGTGTGACATTGTGTTAGCAGATCTGATCTTTTTCAGAACAACAGATGAACTGACTAGCTAACTGATGATCCCTCCGTCAATGGAATACCAAGTCCTCACTGAAATAATAATATAAAGCTACATTCACTGAGCCGAAAAGATGCTCATGACATAATTACGTGTTTAAAATTATTATATTTATTTAAAACTATAGACATCTACCTCCATATCAGTAGACAGACATCTGCGAGCTTGTTCATAAATTAGCTGTATCATCTTTGGGCAGTAGAATTTGATAAGACAAGATTGTTTTACTAATGATCATATATGTAATTTAAATTTTTCTGGCAGTGAGAAAGTCTCATTTTCAGTAGTAGGACACAATAAAAATAATTTTATTACAAAAACAAAGATGTCATCTATTGATTTCTTATTGAGCAACTTTGTAATTCCCTCCTCTTTAGCAATGTCAGAAAACATTAACAAAATGTGTGTGACTGAGGTATTTTTTGATCCCAGGAACAATCATTTTGGGTAACTACTTCACCCTATCATTCTACAAGAAAATAAAGCAGTAACATACGAGAAGGACACACTGACAATCAAATAAAAATGAAGCCCACATCTAACAAACTGAGTAGGCAATATTTGCCTAATTTCTATTCCAGTTTCAAATCCGGGAATATACGAATCACAACCAATGTACAGGTACAGAAGCTGGGTGTGAACTTCTGAGTTGTTTGGCTGTAGCTGACATGGGATGTGAGAAATCCAAAGGCCGGCAAGACCTGTAAGGTCATTGAGTTGAACTGTCTACCTGTTACACTACTTCTATCTGGAGAGAAGCAAACAAGTTTCTGATCATTTGTAGTCTGCTGGAGCTCACAGGAGATAGCAGGTCTTTTAATGTCACTGAGATATGTTGAAAGAGCTGTGCATTCCATTTACCTGTGCTCTTATGCTTGTCCTCTCTTATTGCCATAGAGTTGGGGGTATTGGTGGGATGGGCTGGAAAGTAGAGGGGAAGGGGCCCTGTAAGGGTGTGCAGAGCATCCTTTCAGAAAGAATTATGATAGGACTATTCAATGAATAACTGAGAAAAATATGTCACTTGGTAATTAATAATACTTAAATAATGTGAGAACAAGAAAGGAATGAGAAAACAGACAGGAGAGAAACAGTAGTATTTCTGAAACAAACATGGGCAATAACATAGGGAGGTAAATGTCGCATGTAGAAGTTGGAATAACAAAGAGAGAATACTAAAAAGGTAACATTCCACACAGCAGGGCAACTCTTTTTATGACATTAAAAAGCCGACACAGTGAAGCATCAACAGAAGCACTCAGATTTTTTTGACTGAGACAGTCCAGGCGCCATTAAGCTGCAGCTGTATATTCACGCAACATTTTCACATACTACTTGGACAGCAAGATCTTGTACATTATGTCTACAGATGTAATAGCCTAAAGGAAATAGAGGTCTTAGCCTGGGTCCTCTAAATGGTTCAAGGATGTAATTCAAGACCTATGAACTTAGATGGGGGAAACTATTTCACTGATCTCTAATTGAAATTCACTCTTCAATTATGCATGTAGACAAAACTTCACAGCAGTGTCACTTGTGTCATTGTGTCACCAGTCAAACTGTCACTCATGGAATTCATAGGTAATTTTGTGTTATATTAAATGTTTTGCAGAAATGTTTATGTCTATCAGTTAATTCAAAATTTGACAGATATTTGACTTATTACTTATTCTGCTATCCCCTGGGTTAATAAGTATGCATGTACATTACTATATCACAAATGTATTTGCTTCAACAGTTTGGTAAGGATAGCTAAATATAATTGATCACCTTGTGAATTTTATTTTCTGTGTGTAAAGACAGTACCTGCTGATACTGTCTAGAGTAGTAATTGGCTAAGATCCTGTAACTTCAGTTCAGAAAAAAATGTACTAACTGTAGGAGAAAACACTCGCTGTGCAGATGAGTGACCCCACCCAGTCAAGCCTCGCCTCAGAGTGATCCTATGCCTCTTTCTCTGAGTGCCTCACATTGCATCCCACACGTAGCTGGAGCCCGGGTCCTGCCAGCACTGCTGGCCACAGAAGGGAGGAGGAATGCCCTTCTTGTCAAAGGAGGGTTCCGATCTCGATGCATTAATAAATTCAGTGGGACACAATTTGATAAAATTCCATTGAAAAATAGCCATGCAAATATATTTAATAATTTCATGAATGTGAAATATTACAGGGCCGGGGAGATAGCTCAGCAGACTAAGAGGTTGCCTGGCAAGTGCAGGGTCCTGAGTTCAATTGCTGGTACCGCAAAAAATGAATGAATGAATAAGTAAATATAAAATAAAGTAAAATATTGCAGTTATATTTACAAAGGACATAGGTGTGTGGATGTGACTCCTGCTCTGGGTTGGGATGATTTCAGTGTTTACAAGTCGACGAGCATCCCTGTCAGTGCTTATGTTCAGAGTGTTCCCACCTAGTAGACATGATGATCTCATCCCTGGTTAGAGTCGTAAAAGCTTAAGCATGAAGATGCAAATACCCATTTGCTTTGAGCAACTGTATTTTTCCCACATTGTCTACACCATTTTGTGCATGTAGCATTCTCATGACAGTTCTATCCAAATGGACAGACGGCGATGAAGTTAAAAAAAAAATCGAGGAAAGCTCCATAGCTCTGATCTGTGTGTTTCCAACAAAGGACGTACCTACCCAACACTGCGCCTTTCTGATATCTCCACTGTGGAGCATGCAGCAGATGGATCTGCCACATTAGGCCCACAGCTGTGCATTTCTGGCACGAGAGCAATGTTTGAATTCTGTACAGAAATTTTGTAAGATATGTTTCTTGTTGCCTTTTCATGAATTTTATTTGGTAAATTTTTTACACCATAAAGAGTCTGGAGGCCATATTGAGAAAATGCTGGCAAAGGAAAGCTATTTGTTAGCTAGCCAGATTTAGTTAAAGCAAATCAATCACATGTAATTGTGGAAAAGAGGCAGCCCAAGGGTGTGTGTTGTGCATCACAGGAAGCTAGGAGCTTAAACTGTAGCCATTGTGTTTTGTATTCTCTTTCCTACTCTCTTAAATTCAGATACTCTACCAACCTTCAGAGGCAGGCAGGAAGAGGTCCTGAGCACTCTTTCTCTGAGCGTATCTGACACATATCTCTAGAAACTCCAGGGAAATAAAGGAAAAAGCATTCCGAATTTTTGAGGTCATAAAGGTGTAATGCTGCTGATTTCGTATAAAAGCTGCCTGATCATTTCTGAGGCCACTCATACCCTCTTTATTCTAGGACAGGCCTTTGTAAAGTCAGGGAACAGAGTCTATAGCCAGCACCTCCTCTCCCCTCACCCCCGCCCTTGCAGAGTGACGTCACTGTGGCTATGTTCAAGTGTGACAAAATTCCAAGCGCTTTTCAGTGAACTTTTCCAGAAAAAATAGAGACATAGTCGACATGCCTCTCCAAGCCCAACTGCGTGTCAATTCAGCATGGCCCATTAGTAGTCAAAGAACACTGTACCAGCCACTTTCTTTCAAGTAGAGATGTAAGCATTGCACAGGTTTTAAACCATCTGTAGTTTTTAAATAAAATTCTCACTTTCCCTCTAGAAATCCTGTCATTTCCCCTGGATCCCTTAATCTTAAATTTTGCATCAGAAATCAATTTCCACTATGTTGTTGGAAGGTCCAGAAAGGGTGCAAGGCCATCCACCGTGACACAGTGAGCATTCGCTCCGGGCTGTGAGGGGAGCTGCTTCCCCATCTGGGTCCCAGGCCCTGGGAGAGGGCCTCAGCAGCTGCCTGCACAAGCCTGTTCTGCTCCCTCCCACTTGGTGGCTAAAGCAAAAGATCCTGTAGTGAGATCCATATTAATGGCCTTAACCAGCCTCCTCTTTCATGATTTTCTTCCTTTTCATTTTGTTTGAGACTGAATGTGAAAGTGAACTTTGTTCCGCACTGTAGCCCACAGCGGTGGTGGGCTGGCGAGGTGGAGCAGCCTTGCCTGTGAGAGGCATGCACAGAAAGCAGGCGCACAAAAATCGCAAATAGCAAGCACGACGGGTTGGCTGCCTTTTGACCGTAGCTCAGCTTCCACTGGAATTATGGGAGGAGGTTCCTAGTGCGAAAGGAACTAGCATTTTAGGAACCCTAACTAGCTTTCCTGGAAAGACAGGTAAGCCAGCTCCAAAATACAGAGGTGAAAAGCAAGAAAGTACCCACACCAGTCACTACCACTCAAATCCTCACTTCAGCCCCATGTGGTGGCTATGATGCTTTATAAGGCTGGTGTCAATAAGCTTTAAAATCTCAATACCAAAAAGAAAAATCGCAGTGGTTGGTGGTGATCATCTAAGCAGCACAGCATCATTAAAAAAAAAAAAAAGCCCTCCTATACCCAACCCTCTTCATAGTTTTGGAATAAGAGTGATGAAATTGTGTTCACAACGAAATCCACTATAAACCATCTCTAGCCTTCTGTTACCTCTTTTGCAAATGTTTTTCCCAGTCTATGGTCTGTCTTCTCTTTCTCTTGGCAGTATCATTTACCCAGCAGAAATTTTTAGTTGTAATGAGTTTCAACTTGCCCATTATTCCTTTCATGATTGGGGGCTTTGGTGTGAAGGGATCACCACAACCAAGGTGGTGATCAAGATTGTCCTGTATCATACTTCCTAGAAATTTCATAGATTTGTATTTCACACTTACACATTCAATCCATTTTAATTCATTTTTGTGAAAGATGCAAAGTGTGCCAAATCACCATCATTATCAATCATTATGTGCATCTCTAATTTTTCCAGCAATGTTAAGTGAAACACTATTTTTCGTCTATTGTAATTCTCTGATCTTTGTCAAAGGTCAATTGACTGCTCTTCACTTGGCACAGCTGTAACATTGGCCACAGACTGGAAGATTTTTTTTTTTAAAATATCTGTTCAGTTTTTATTGAACATGTTACAAAATGAGATTTAGTCAAAAAGACCAGAGCCCGTGTTGTCCTCAGGTTCCTCCGATTCTTCTTTCTTTGCTTCCACCTTCTCGTCAGCTGGGGCAGCAGCGGTGGAGGGCGCAGGGCCACCTGCAGGTGCAGCGCCCGCTCGGGGACGGGGCCTCCAACCCCTACCTTGCAGATGAGGCTCCCGATGTTGACATCAGCCAGGCCTTCGCAAACGAGCCAGGCCAGAAAGGTTCGACATTGACACCGGCTGCTTTCATGAGGGCTTGATCTTATCCTCTGTCACGGTCCTCTTGTCCTAGTGCAGGATAAGGGGGCTCAGAGACAGAGGCCGTGCGTGATATGGGCTGCCGGGAGTGGTGCTAGTTGCTGGAAGTGAGGGCCTCACCCTGGCTCGGCCTTAGCTTCCTCAGAAGGACGGAGAACCTTGGAGGCAGATGAGGAAAAGCAACTGGGAGATTTTTAATGGAGCCTCAGAATCCCAGAGGTAAGGAAGTACAGAATCAAGATGTTAACATCTAGTAAGGGCCGTTATCATAAGGGCCTTTATTTTATGTTGCTACTAATACAGGGACCTCCAAATGATATAGAAAAAAATGAAACTGTCAACCTGAAAGGTACCTTGGAAGAGTTTGTATTCTGTAAAACCAAAGAATGAATTTTAGGAACAAACGGAGGTTATAGCAGAATATTTTTAATGGGAGAAAGAAAGCTCCAGTCCTAGAGAGGGACGGGAGGGGGGCTCTGAGCAGGTGGTCCCCAAGGAAGCTGTCTCTTAATTAGGGACTTCTTTAGAGTAAATCCATGCAGTGAGGTGGGTCTAAGGAGGTGGAGAACCTGTGAATACACTTAGGTGGGCATGAGGTGGAACAAAACTATAGTCAACTGATGAGATTACAAGCACTGTTGCTCAGGTAAAATTGATTAAATCAGAATCATTTGAGGAAGCAAGTCATGTAGCAAATGGGCACAAATACATAACAGGGTCTCTTCCTGTTGGGGGTTGGGTTAGTGATTCATCTGGGTCCTTTCAAGGTGATTGATACCTATTTAGAATATCAATCACTGATGCCCATCCCTAGGGAAGCATGTGGCTACATTTGTTCACTCTTTGGTCTTGAGGGCTGGCCCACAGCAGGGAGTGTCTCTCTCTTCCACAGTTGCCAAGTCACCAAGTCTTCTGTATTGCGTCCTTGAGGGCCTGGCCCTGTCGGACTCCCTATAATAGTTCTATCTAATTCAGCTGCCTGCTACACTATTACAAAATATCGGAGGCTAGGCAATTTCTAAGGAAAAGAGGCTTATTTAAATCATTATTTTGGTATTTGATAGTCTAAGACTGGGTGTGCTCATTTGGTTGGCCTCTGGTAAGGGCTTTCAGTCTGTATCATGGCATGCTAAGCAACGTCATATGGCAGGAGAGAGAGAGGGAGGGAGAGGGAGAGATAGATAGATAGAGATAGAGATAGATAGAGATGACATATATATATATATATATATATATATATATATATATATATATATATATATAGAGAGAGAGAGAGAGAGAGAGAGAGAGAGAGAGAGCGCTCATCTTTTCATGAGGAAGCCATTCATACTGCAGGTAACGAACCTACTGTCCCACATTGGGCTAACCCATTCATAAAGAGCAGCCACATAGCTTAATCACCTGTAGTTAGGCCCTGCCTCCGATCACTGCTGTCCTGGCGATGGAGTTTCCAACAAGAGAGCTCTAGGGATTGTATTCACAGGAGCTGTTTGCTGAGTTTCCTCTTCTGCTCTCTTAAGTGCCTGTGCTCTCACACTGCCCCACTGTCTTGATCACTGTAGCTTTATGGTGAGACTGGAAGTTGGTGGGGTTAAGTCTTGCTCTTCTGTTTAATAATTGTGCTGCTCCTCCTGGACCTGTTGCCTCTTCCTGCACCCTGTAGAATTAGTTTATCGCTATAAAATAACCCATCCTCCATGTTTCTGTTGCTTCTTTAACTGAAGATCTCTCACAGAGAGAATTAACTTCCATAAAGAATTTTTAAAATTTGAATGTGTTGTAGGCAGCAGAGTTAGAAATATTCTAGGCAGTCAGACAGGGCCAGGCCCTCAAGGAGACAAGATGGCAGACAAGGTGACTTTGAAACTTGGAAGAGACAGACACTCCCTATGGACCTTAAGACCGAGACAAACAGAGAAAACACAGCTACATACTTCCCTAGGGATGGTCATCAAGGACTGATATTCTAAATAGGTATCAATCACCTTGAAAGAGCCCTATTGAGTCACTAGCCCAACCCCAACAGAAAGAGACCCTGCTCCATTTTCATGCCCACTTGCTACTGACTCACTTCCCCACTTGGTACTGGATTTAATCAATTTTCTGAGCAATGGTGTTTGTAATCCCATTGGTTGACCATAGGTTTGTCCACCTAAGTGAGTTCCCATGTCTTCACCACCTTAGACCCCCCTCATCACACGGTTTTACTCTATAAACGTCCCTGTAAGAAACAGCTTCCTGGGGAACTACCCACTCGGGCCCCTCTCCTGTCCCTCTCTCAGACAGGAGCTTTCTTTCCCTCAATAAATCTATTCTGCTCATAACCTCCGTTTGTTCCTAAAATTCATTCTTCAGTTTTAGAGGTCATATAGGTCAGGTCGAGAGATTGCTTTTCCCTATGTCATTTGGAGGTTCCCTATGTTGTTTAGAGGTCACCCACATGAGATCAGTTTTTCTCCCTGTATCAAATGGACAACTGTCCCTACAAGGACCCTATCTTAAGTAGGGAAAGGTGGGTGCTGTCTTCTCTATAGTTTAAAACCCCTCACAGGTGAATACTACACACCAGACCATTTTGTCTACACATCAAACTCCACAGCAAACTGTGCATGATGAAAACCATTGTATCTGCTTCCATAGACCTTCTGCCAGAGGAATTCCTTGACACTTAATGTGTGTTACTGGTGGCTCCATCCAGGGCTCTCTGGGATGCGACTTCTGTGTCTTTCTCCACAGCTGCAGTTTCCCACATTTGCCTGTTTCCTGTGGGCTCCCCTCTGCAATGACAAGTCTAGCCTCTTCTACACATATTTTGAAATGCTTTTTTTCCTGATGCCATTCATACTTTTTCCCTTCACAACAATTTTTGTGAGGAAAATCCTTATAAAATTTTTCAGCTATGATCTTATTGTTAGGATTAGAGTATTTACCAGATATAAAATACTGATTTAACTCTTCCTCTCAGATCCTTGCTTGTGTCCATTGTTGCTCTAGGTCCAACTCTTTTTTCCCCCTTCTCCTTGTGTTACTTATCTTTTCAGTTATTGGGGAAAAATATCTAACATCCACAACTTAAAGAAGAAGAATTTACTTTCAGTCTCTGGTCAGCTGATCCCTAAGGACAAACCCTGGGTCAGGGTCTGTAGGGAAGCAAAGAGCCGAAGCAACGGCCAGAAAGCACAGCCATGGCCCGCTCTTACAACTAGATCCCGCCTCCCTCACCTTTGCCGTATTCCTTCTCCTAAATTTCTCCACCTTTCTTACAGCTATTGCCTTCCCCCACCATCCCCTTATCTTCATTTATTGGTCTGCTATCTTTGTTCTCAGAGCAGATCATTTAACCTCCTAATTTCCTTTAATTGAGAGTAAAAGCAGACCTGGTTAATAAAACTGAGCAATCAGAAACAGATTTAATGAAAGAAGCCAAGTGTGAGATTTGAAAATCAGGGTTGGCTACCTACTTGGGATTTTTTGATCTTGGAGACATAATTCAGCCACTCTGCCTCAGTTTATTTTTAAAAAGAGATCTAGTAACATCTGCTTTTAGCACCTTGAAATATGTACTAAGTGAATATTAATGTAGCTAATCAGTAAGCACTCATTAAATTATGGCTATGATTATTAGTATACTTTTCTTATATTTTAGGGGAGGGTCTATAGCGTGTTCAGGCTCTCACTACTCGATCTGCTTGTTTACAGCCTCTCAAAAGCTGGGATACAGGTGTGCGCCACCACACTCAGTCTCAAAATGTGTAGGTTTTTTTGTTTGTTTTGTCTGGCCAGCTCAGCCCACCGTGGTGCAATGTGTGGCGCCTAGGACTGAACTTTGGTTTCCTGCACTTGCCTAAGCTTGCCTAAGCAGCTGCTTTAGAGAGCTGAGCTGTCTTGGCAGCACCATACTGGTACTGTTTTTAAGGAAAGAGAAATTCTGATAACAAAGAAAAGGGTATTTTAACAAAAAGATGAATCACGACTTGCGCGCGACGTGTTGCTTGGATGCAGCTGCTATTCCGCAGTGTCAGTAACGTTTCTCTTGTTGTTACCATTTATTTGCTCATAAATTCATGTGTTCAGAAGTATGTTTACATTTGAGCAATTTTTAGAGAAAACATTTTCCTACGAGCCCACCGTGGAATTACGCAGCTTAAGTATGCTAAGCTGAGTGTCACACATCAACTTATAACCTAAACATTAAATGCTAGTTGTCTTTTACCTACATGAGATTTACATAAGGAATAACTGCACTGCTATGTTTATTTTAATAACTGAGAGGGCAGGAAAAAACATGGAGTGGAACTACAGCTGAATCCTTGATTCTTTGTTCTACTTTTAGGTAAGAATACACCCCCCCCTTTTTTTTATGTATTTGGTGCAAGGTTTCATTATGCAGCTTGGACTTGTAGTGCTCCTCCTACTTTCAGCCATCTCAGTACTGGGATTACAGGTGTGCGCTGCCATGCCTGGACTGGGCCACTGGCTCAGTATGCTCAGGGGGAGGGTGTGGTGGGGCCAGCATGGCATGTGGCACCAGGGATCGAACCCTGGTCCCTACATTTGCCTAAACAGGGTCTTAGTCCACTGAGCTATCTTGTCGGCCCTCAGCCCACTACTTTTTCCAGAATTTAAAAATACTTAAATGAACAAACAAACATACAGACCATACTTTCTGCAAATTTACAAGTCACAAGACAGAAGAGCAAGTAACAAGAGCAGAAGTGAGGAAAGTTCTGATCATTCTACTTCAAATCTAGATGATTCTCATGAAGTACCAGAAAGACTCTGCTGGGATTTGCTTTCTGGTCTCTCAACAACCAACAGAGCTGTCTACCAGAATCCCTAAATTCCTTCAATGCCAGAAAGGTCCAGGTCCAGTCCTGATGATCACTTATTTCCATCTGACCCCGTGTTTGTCCTCCAATGAGACACTAATAAGTGGGGTGGTGTGATCTAGAGATGCTTGGGCTCTGAGAAGAGAACAGTGATGGGGCGCTTCTCATTTCTTCTAAAAGCATGTCTTTCTACACAAGAAGCTGTGCTAGGGATTTCCTCCTTGATCTGTAGGCCAGTTCATGTGAAATATTAATAGTCATATAATCTAAGATAAAAGTCAAGGACTAACTATTCTGGCTGGTCCAGAATTGACTGGTTTCACTCAATGGGAATTATTGTTTCAAAGAAGGACCATTCCAAGCTAATGGGTATGAGTTGATCACGTTAAAAATGACAATTATATGACAGAATTGTTTCATTAGTTACAAAGGAGATTTCTCAGGATGACTAGATAACATAAAAATAGAGTATAATAAAATATATACAAAAGTTTTGCTAGTTTTTAAATTTCTCTAACTTAGATCTTATGAATCCCAGTCCTTAAATTCATCCATGCCTGAATGTGGCAAGTAAAGACTCCAGCTTTGGGTTGGGCACATCATACTTGCTATCTGTTGCTGCTTTATGCATTACCCCAATACTTTAGTGGGCATAAAGTAGCAGTGTATTATGGCACGATGCTAACTGAGTGGAAATGCCGATAGGACACCAGCTCCACATGTCCAGATCCATGTTTCAGAGGTTCAAAGGCTAGAGGCTAAAATGATAGGGGAGCTTAATAGAGGATGGATTCTCCTTCTACAGTAACTCCTTCTCACAGCTTCTCCAGAAGGCTGCATGAGTGTCCCAGCTTCCCACAGAGCTAGTGACCCAAGACACAGGGTGGAAGCACTGAAAGTGTATTTTGGGATCTAGTCCTAGAATTTATACAACAAAGCTTCCATAATTTCCTGACCTTTGGAAGTCACTAAGTGTAGCCCACTTTCAAGGGAACAGTGCCTTCTACCCTTTGGAGGGTAGCATATCAATAAGTATCTGAAAACACTGAAAGACCACTAAAATAGTGAAAATAACAGCTAGCTGCATTATTAAATCTGTAAAATCTGGTGTTAATATATGAACCCCACATAAGGTAGAATCTATTTTCTGTTCTACTTCTATCTCATGCAGGGAAACAAAACTAAGTAGCATCAAGGTAATTCATAGGGTTTTGGCTGCTGGAGTTCCCTGGGGTTTTCTCTGCCAAATGCTCTTCTACAGTAATTTCTCTCCCCATTTCCTAGTACTCTATGAACTTACGAAGTAGGTGTCAACTAGACTAGAAAAGTTGCGGTGTGCCTTCTGTTAGTGAATAGGGGGCCTCCACTGATGGCACCCTGCTGCCTTTGCTGAGACTTGTGGTTAGATGAGACAGGACTTGCTGCCTCGAGGTGGTACGACTGCCCACACTGCTCTCAATGTCTGTGCTCCCCAAATTCATGTTGCCGCAGTATGAATTCACACAGCAATAGTGCCGGGAGATGGGCTTCTGGGACATCATTAAGCTCTCTTTTCACAAATGGAATGGGCACCTTGGAGAACTTGCTGGACCCTCATGAGGGCAAAAAGGAGAAGTCAGCTGTCTGCCTGCTCTGGGGGCTGTGCTGACACCTGCATCAGGCCCTCAGCCTGCAGAGCTGAGAGGTGTAAACGTCTGCTTCTGAGTTACCTACACATGGCACTTGATTATAAAGGCCGAAATCAATGAAGAAGCTAATAGGGAAGCAACATCAATTTGAAAGGAACAGACAACAGCAAAATTCAACAATGTAAATTATATTTATTTAACAAACAAATAGCATCTATCGCGTGCCAGCAACTCCTTTAAGCGTTTTCAGCTGCTAAGATTTATCCTCAGAACAACTCTGTGAGGTCACATCTGCTTAGCATCCTATTTCATAGGTGAAAACTCTAATCAGACATACCATACAGGCAGGTCACGTGTCCAGATGCACACAGCTGCTGTGGCCTGGGGCTGGGTTCCGGTGCCAGGGAGGTATCTCCTGGGTCCTGGCTTTTGTCCGTTCTGCTAAGCTGCCTCGGAGTTTGCCTCAAAAGGATCCCACTGTTGTTGATCTCAGAATAAAAGTCCCATTCATGTCTGATTGTACAAGTAGACATTTCCTATAGAAAGAAATGGGGCTGTTATATGAGAGGGTACCTCAGCAAGCCAAATGTCAGCAGCTCAGAATCCTAGCCCAAGCTGATAGATATTGCAGCATGCTGTCTGATATTTCCCAGATGTGTGGATATAATATTAAAAGAGCATTTGATTTAATAGTCTTTTTGGCATTTAAATATAGGCAACAAGAACTCTTTAAGGCTGCATAAACGGAGCACACAGGTGTTAGAAAAACAGCTGTGAATAAAGGCCAGGGCTTTTCAAAGAGAGAGAGAAATGGTGCAATAAAAGGGCTCTAACCTTATGTTTTTAGGCTTATGACCTTTGTTTCATTAGGTGCACCTTTAGCTGTGATAAACACCCACTTAAATGAGTATCGTTTCCTTACAATTACAGAAGGGTCGTACATAATACGCCGTCTCCCTAGCAGCCTATGTGTTACTCATGCATATTTCATGAGCAGTTTTATTCCCCAAGTCACTTTCAAGCAATGTTCAATCCCATGGCTTTGGTGCCTACGAAATAAAGGTCTTGTCCATAAAGAGATCTCGGGGCAGTTATTGCAGCTCTGTACTTTATCAAGGAGACCAACCAAATGACCTGCCTGCAGCGTCTGACCAGCATCATTTTCTTCTTAATATACACGATTGCTCTTACTTATCAGTGGAAATGGAAAACACGCTCTTCTGATTTTATTTGCTGATGTAAATTGTTTGCATGATGCTGAGCAATATAAGGCAATAAGCCCTTAAGAGAGTGCTCGCAGCAACCTAATGAATGTAAAAAGAAAAAACAAAAACAGAATCATGCCCTCACGCCTATAACATGCTCAGTACTAGAGGGGCAGCAACAATAGACCACGGTCCGTGGAGCACGGGCAGGCAGTTTAAGCAAGTCAACATCTGCTTTTGGTATGTGCTGTTTTCCCAGCTGCATCAGCTGGTGGGAAATAAAGTGTTGGAATGATAATAAGCAGAAAGGAAGTTTGCAGTAAGAGTGAAATATAAGCCTCTTTATAGCCTCAATATCTTTTGTGGACAATTTCTCCTTTTTCTCTTTTCAAGACTATTGAGTTCATCAGGACAGCTTCATCTTTTTGAGATCTCCCATCATGCTTGGAATATGATGGAGGAAATGTGAATTCTATTGGAAGCCTCCGCAGGTCAACACTGAACTGAATAAAACTATAGCTTTGGAAATGTTACCCAGGCAGAAAGCAGTGTCAGTGTCTTTTGCCCTTACAACTGCCCCTCATCCCCCACCATAGATTTACTTTAAAATACACAGCGGGCAAGGTTAGGGCCAAGGTGCTCAGACCTGTGAGTTGGACATGCTTCCTTCCCACCTTCTCTTGGCCCAAATAGATTTTGGTGGTAGCTTTTGTTTTACATTCTCCAAGACAGGAAGAGGAGGAGAGGCAAGGGAGAGAGAGAGATGTTTTCTCTTGAACTAGCTAAATTAATATTTATGTTGTTAAAATATTAGAGAAGCTACAGAAAAGTATTAATCTGAAAGGGTTATAATTATCCATACAATGGTGGCAGCCATTGAGATGTAAGTCCTAATGTGCAGGGAGAGTGCTCCAGTTCTCTGTGCCTGGGGCCACCTGCCTGGCTGCTAAAGCTGCAAGTGGTCATTGCGAATCAAAGAGACAGAGAGGGGGATGTGTCTCTTGTGTCACCACTGGAGGGTGGGCAGAGAAAGACATTCTGCTATTGTCTGTTACTATGAAAAACAGGAAAGAAGGGAAGAAAGGAAGGAGGAAGGTGGAAGGGGGAGGGAGAGAGGAAGGGAGGGAAGGAGGGAAGGAGGGAGGGAGGAAGTAGAGAGAGAAACAAGCTACAATATACTTCAAATCTCTCTCCTGCTGAATTTACCACCCCTCAAAATTTATGAACAACAAAAAAGTTTTCAACACCCACAGATTGTAAGAGTCAGAGAAAATTTCACTGAATTGTGTCCCTCATTCCTTCTTCCCCTCTCTATCTACCAAGACCAGCAGGTCAAAGGTGATTTTGATGGTGATTAAAAGGTGATTTGAAGGTGACTTACAGGGTTAAACATGGGTATATTTAAATTCTTTTAATGCTTTCTGTGGGTAGCCTAGTTATAGTTTTTGGCTCAGGCTTTGTAGAAAGTGAGAAGTCTGTTGGTTACATTTTGTTCAAGACCCCCGAATCTAAAGAGGAGAATAAGGGGGCAAGGTGAAGAGGGCAGAGGACAGGGTAGTACAGCAGAAAGAAGTGTGAGCCCTATGTGTCAAAGCACAGTCCCAGGCCCAAGCCTTCGCAATCTCACCAACGAATGACAAGAGACAACCGGAATCTTCCGCAGTCCCTGAATATTACTGACTGTGTAGACATTTCTCAAGGTCCATTAAATTCTATTTGACGTACATTAAAAGAGATTTAATCACAGATGCCAGTCAGCTAACCAACCCATTAATCTAGCTGTTTTTCCTAAGAAAATTGTATTTAAAAAGGTCTTTTTTTTTCTCAATTTAATTTAGTCATCCTTTTAAATTTCATGTATTTATCATGTAAATGTGCCTTATTTGCAAAAGAAAAGCACAGGATTCAATGAAATAAATAGTTATTTCATTAAAACGGATACAAAAAACCCTGTGATTAGGGTAATTAATTTGCACACTAAAAGCTATCTTCCTGGTTCAGATCATTAATATTGATGGCCTTCGATTTTTGTTCTCAGTAATGTTCCTTGAAATATACTCAGAGCTAGCACCAGGCCTGAAAAGCAGCCATCAGAGCACAAGTGTCCCTGAGGCATGAGCCAGCCTTGGGGGCTGCCGCACCTCAGCCGAACAGCACACGGTGTGGAGACCCGTCCCGAAATAAACTCAGGGCTCTGTCGGAAGGAGCCGGTCTGCCTTAGTTCATCTCCACTGTCAGCTGTCGATGCCTGGCACTTATTGACATGTGTCTTCTTTAGGAGGAGGGAAAAACCATTTAAATTGCAAAATAACATTACAGGAGATTATGTCTAGGTACCACATGCCGTTAGGTGCAGCAGTGCCAGATAACAAGGGAACGTCTGTCAATATACCTTTCTCATTAGATTTTCATCTGCATATTATGCAAATGGATTGGAGCAGGTTTCCACTTTGATAGCTCTGCCACAAGTTTGAGGCAAGGCACATATTTTGTTTCTGTTCTGTTCAGCAGATGTATTTCACCAAAGACCTGTAGAGAAGGTGTCGTGTCAATGCGGTGCACTGTAAAATGCAGCTGTAGGCTGCACTCACATGAAAATCAAATCCTGGAACAATTTTAGATTGCCTCACCTAAAGCTGTGTCAGCATGCTGAACAATCCTGCTGATGGAAAATGAATTAACATTCTGCACCAGATACACGCGCATGCACACAGCATCATACCGCAGGGTAGGAACCCACTGCCGTTTGCACTTGCATGTCAGGACTTGCTGACAGGGATAGAGCTAATGGTTTTTAATTACAGATAGGGGTATGAGTTTTAAGACTGGACTTCCTCTCTCTGTCTGTCTCTGTCTCTCTGTCTTTTTTCTCTCCCTCCCTCTCTTCTCCCTCTCTCTCTTTTTTCTCCTCCTTCCTT
>PVKA01044257.1:0-16282 GCA_004027165.1 Ctenomys sociabilis | reverse complement strand
TTTTTCATGGATGGGAGGCTCCCAGGCTGAAGTATTCTCATCACTTTAATTTTATTTATATTTTTTTATCATGTTGATTTTATAAAACATGATTTCTCCTGGGAACCCCCCTCTACATGACTAGACTGAACCAAAAGCACTAGAGAGTAATTATAATTCAGCTCCTTTATCCTTCCCCGAACTATTTTAGAATAAAACATTTTTAAATTAGATTTTATTGGTATATTTTATATATACATAACAGTCATAATGAAACATTTTAAAAGATATTTCACAGCCAAAATTTGTTCAGACTACGTTGTTGTAAAGCAAAAAAAAATTCTTAAATCAGTATACACTATTTTTAATTCAAATGTTTACATCTTTAAAAATATTTTAAACCATGTAAAGGCATGCTACTAATTCCTATTATTCTCTACAAGTAAATTGATTTTGTCCCACCTTATTTAGTTTTCACTCTGATGGCTTACTGTTCCCACTAAGTAGAATCAGCGAGGGATAAGGGGCTGCTATATGATGAACAGTATTTTGTCTTTTTTTTTTTTTTTTTTTGGTGGTACTGGGGATCAAGACCTTGTGCATACCAGGCAGACATGTACAGCTGCTGAGTTACATGTGTGGCCCAGTGGACATAATTTACTTCTGGGCTGCTCTGTTCAGTGGATTAAGCCACCAGGAAGGTGTTAATACATACTTTAGGTATAGTCAGTCTCAGAAATTTACATTTTCATTATCTCTGTTGCTATTTTACTGCTATTGATAAGTACAGTACACTCTAATATTTTTTATTTTGCAAAGCTGAGTTAACTAAAATTTTGGCAAAGCATGACTCCAGCAGAAAAGCCCAAGTGCTGTAGTCAGCTTAGCATCTTGGCTTTCTTGTATCATTTGTTGGAACATTGAAGAGACGTTTCACAAAATACAGCTGCAAGATCCCAGACAGAACAATAATCAGGCTCTGGGCTATCGACCACCAGTTCACATAGTTATAGTTTGACTGAAGAAGAAAATAGTCTGCCTTCTTCCTCATCCGAGCAAAGTTGTAGAATCGCCACATGTGAAAGACATTGCTCTGCACCTTTCGTGTACTCTCCTGTGGAGGCAAAAATAAAGATGTCTCGGGCTGGTGAGATAGCTCAGGCAGGGACTAGGTCTTGATTCTGGTACCACGTGCCCTGCTAGCCCTGTCCCCAGGCACAATGAGCCAGCCACCGAGCCTGGGTATGGTGCACGCACCTGTCATCCCAGCACTGGGGAGGCTGAAAAGTCCAAGCTGCGTTGTGAGACCCTGTACCGAATACATAAAGGTGTCCCATCTGCATCTGTCCTCATGAGTGCTGAGCAACACTAACCTACATTTAATACTATTAGTTTTTGAAAGTATATTGGCAGATGATGTAGCTCAATGGTAGAGACTTGCCCAGAACGTGCAACACCCTGGATTTGGTCCCTAGCACGACCAGAATACCTCAGCTTCACAAATGCTGAGCAAGTGACCTGCTATTAGCATATGCTCCTAGCTCTAGAAGTGTCGCATTTTCTTGGTAATGGGAATTGGACAGAGGGCCTCACATAGCTTCACCAAATGCTCTACCTATGAATCAGCCCTTTAAAAATTTCTTTATTTTGAGAAAGGTTCTAAATTACCCCAGCTGATCTTGAACTTGGAACTTGGCTCCTGCTTCACCTCCTCAGTAGCTGGGATTACAGGCACATCACAAAGCCAACAAGTTTGTTTGTTTATTTATTTATTTATTTATTTATTTGAGGGGCTGAACCTGGGATTGAATTCAGACCCTTGTGCTTGCAAGGGAAGCGCTTACTCTTCTGAGCCATCTCCCCAGCCCCAAGTTGTATTTTCTTTTTTAAATAGTTCAGTAAGGGCCTAAGTTCAATCCTCGGTTCTATCCCCCACCAAAAAAATTCAAACTAGAGAGCTTTTCTAGAAGATCCTAGGTTTAAACTACATATCTATATATAGATACACATTTTTTGTGGTGCCAGGGATCAAAACTTGGGACCTTGCACTTGTGAAGGAGGTGCTTATGCCGCTGAGCTATCTGCCCAGTTCCTAGGTTTAGACATGAATTCAGCACTTCGTTGCCCTTTAGATGATGCCTTCTGTCTGCAGACTTCTGTTCAAGGGCCAAACAGTACATCTGGGGACTTGCAGGCCATACTGTGTCTTGGGGCTCCTAAGAGGTGCCATTGTAGCACAAAAGCAGCCTTAGACAATGGGATTGTCAGATGCCCGTGGCTGTTTTCCAGGAAAACTTGTTTATAAAACAAGCAGTGATCTTTTGTACACTGAGGAGACTATCGAGAAAGTGAAAAGATACCCCACAGAAGGAGAGAATACCTACAAGTCCTCCATAAGGGACTTATCCAGAACCTACAAATAAAGCAACTCTACAGTTTGTTTGTTTTTTTGTTTTGGTCTGAAGATCAGTACCAATGAGGCAAATGACAAATTCCCAGCCCCAAAGCCCAATTTTGAAATGGGCAAAGGATTTCAGCAGACATTTCCCCAAAGATAAAGCTGTACCAATGGTCAGTAAGTATGTGGAAAGATGGTTGCCATTGTTAGGGAAATTAACTCCCTCCACGAGATACCACTCCAGACCCACTAGCATGCCTTGGTCAACAAGCAGGACCATAATGTGAAGGGATTTGAAGCCTCATACACTGCTCATGGGAGTGTGAAAGGTTTAGCCACTGTGGAAAAGTTAGCTAGCTCCTCACAAAGTTATACCCAGTGATTTCACTTTTAGGAATACAGAAATGAAAACATCAACGTAAGAGCTTGCTTGAATTTTTCACAGCAGCCTTGTGATAGCCAGAAGGTGGAAAGAACCCAGTTTTTGATGGATGGATAAATAATATGTATGTCCATATAGTAGAATATTATTCAGCCATAAAAAAGAACAAGGTACTGATAAAAACTTATTGGATAAAGCTTAAAAACCTAAGTAGAGGGGGCCAGGGAGATAGCTCAGTAGAATAAGTGCTTGCCTGGCAAGTTCAGGGTCCTTAGTTCAATACCCAGTCCTGCCAAAAAAAATTAAGCAGAAAAATACCAGGGCCAGTCAGATAGCTCAGCAGATAGTGCTGGCCCTGCCCCCGGGCACACAGTGACTAAAACTGGCAACTAAAACTGGCGGCATGTACCTGTAACCCAGTACTTGGGAGGCTGAAAACAGGAGGATCATTACAAGTCCAATCTGTATAGTGAGACCCTGTAAGACTTTGTACTAAAATACATTTTTAAAAAAAGTAGAAAATGTCAATTACAAAAAGGGTACATGTATGACTTAATCTATATGAAATGTACAGAAAAAATGAACAGGTCAACCTAGAGAAACAGCAAGTGGAGCAGTCACTGCCAAAGCTGGAGAACTATGAAGTGGACAGTTACTAGCAGGTACCGGGTTTCTCTTGTGGGTGAAAAAATTATTCTGGGTTAGATGGTAGAAATGTCTGTATAACCTTGTCATGTTTACTAAACAATTAGTAAATTGTGTAGTATATGAATTATATCACCAAAACAAAATAAAAAGACAGTGGGGCAAATTTGGCCTGTGAGCCATAATTTTCTATCTCATGATATGAAACAAGAAAAATTCAAGACATACAAATTTATGAAGCTGGGTGTGGTGGCACATGCCTGTAATCCCAGCACTCGGGAGGCTGAGACAGGAGACAGGAGGATTGTTGTGAGTTCGAGCCCAGCCTGAGCTACAAAGTGAGCGTAAGGCCTGCCTGAACTGCATAGTGGAACCCTGTCTCAAAAACACAAAGAAAAAAAAAATTTATGAAAGAGTGGCAGGGATACAGCCCAGTGGCCCTTGCCAGGACCTGGCAAGTGCAAGGTCCTGAGCTTAATCCAGGTACCAAAAAAAAAAAAAAGAAAGAAAGAATGTCAGCATAGTGGTGCACAGCTGTAACCTCAGCACCCTGAAGGCCGGGGCAAAAGGACTGCAGTGAGTTGAAGGCCAGCCTGGAGTATGTAGTGAGACCCTGTCTCAGAAAACACACAAATTCATGAAAGGTTTCAAATTCCCTTCTTAAAAAAGAAAAACAAAATCCCTTCCTTGTTTGTACTTTTTTTTTTTTGTAATGGGGATTGAACTCAGGACCTTTCAGTTGCCAGGCAGATGCTTATGCTACTGAGCTATATTCCTGGTGCCTTCCCTTCCTTGTTTGGATTTTTACACGTAGGAGTCCTCAAAGGATATTGCTCCCATAATTTTTTTGGGGGGGGGGCAGAACCGGGGATTGAACTCAGACCCTTGCGCTTGCCAGGGAAGCACTTATTCTACTGAGTCATCTCCCCGGTCCCAATTTTTGTTTTTAAAAACTTTTACTAGGATAATACTTGTTTGCAGTACATGACGACTGCATTTACTGTAGGGAACTGGCACCTGTGTGTACCAATTCCAATTCCTTTTCTTCCCCTTCCTTCCCCCCAGTTTTATTTTTTGTTATCCAAATTTAAAATTAGTTCCCATGTGTCTCTTCCACAAAACATTACCTCAATTGCATCTAGGGTATCATTTAGCTGTTTTCTTCGATTCTGTCTGTGGTCTGTCTCAGGTCCCTCATAGAAGACTCCAAAGTTGAGGTACACTTGTATAGAACCAAAATGATTTTGCTGATTTTTTAGACAAAGTTGATAGTAACCTGTAGAAATTCTTGCATCATTAGTGAATCTTTGATTTTCTACCTCCCCCATTTTTTTTTTCTGTACCAGGGATTGAACTCAGGACCACAATCAGCTCTCCCACCCTATTTTAAGGTTTTCCAAAAGTTGTCTGTTCATCAGCTTTTCTTTGTGGGAGGTCTGGGGGTTTAGACAGGATCTCACTATGAAGTACAGGCTAACCTTGAACTGACAATCCTGCCTCAGCCTCCAGAGTGCTGGAATTGCAGGCGTGCACTACCGTATCTGGCTCCCAGCTTTCAAATTGCTAGGACAGCTCCTTTTTACTTAGGAAGTACAAAGCTTGTTTTTTAATATGGAGGTCACTGACCTTACCTGAAACTAACTTTAATAAATATTACTAATTACTAATAGAGCCAGGTGTAGTGGTTCATGCCTGTAATTCCAACACTTGGGACACAGGCAGGAGGACTACAGCTAGTTCAAGGCCAGCCTGAACTATATAACAAGGGCCTGGGGAGATGGCTCAGTAGAATAAGTGCTTCCCCAGCAAGCACAAGGGCCTGAGTTCAATCCCTGGTTCTGCAAAAAAACAAAACAAAACTATATAGCAATGAAAAAAATCTCCAGTTCTGAAAAAAAAACAAACCACTATACTGTGCTGGGTAGAAAATTGTTTTCTCCCACTTCAAATCTACAATTCCCACATTTCTCCTGGTCAATAGATTTGAGTTGAAAGTAAGATAGAATTTGCCTGCTTCCTTGTACATCATTAGAGCTGGGAAGCAGGTGAGAGCAAGCACCCTGAGATACATCTGGACCCCTTGTATTATGTAAAGACAGGAGCTCCCAAGTTGCCTGGTCTGACCTCCCATTTGCGATGCCCTCCCTCGGCCTGAAAGGCAGCTGGGATTATAGGTGTTTGCCATTGCACCCAGCTTTTTATCCTTTTGTCTTTTTTTTTTTTTTGCCGTTCCATCTTTTATTACTGCAACAGCTTCATGTTTTACTTAGCCTTCTGACTCTGTGCTGGTGCCTTCAAAACTTTCACCACGATTTTCTGCTCTTCAATAAGGAAAGTGCACTTGATCCTGTTGCAGACACACTTGGGCACACATGGAACCTCCATAAACCCTGCGAACATGCTTCTTCATTTTAGACAATCTCCTAAGAACTTTAGGCCACACAGCTCAAACTCGAAGTCTGCCCCAGCACACACCACACGAAGATCTGGGGGCCTGCCCAACCTTCTTGGTATAGAGGTAAACAATCCTGGGGTTCAGGACAGCCTAGTTTTATTAGAGGCAGTGTTGCAGGAAAGCCTACGACAGTACATCAGGCCTGGACCACTGTGAAAGCCTCTAGATACCGCACCTGGAACAGGGAAAAGCCCTTCTGTCTTCTTGAGACAGGATCTCATTATGCTGGCCTTGAGCTCACTTTGTAGCCCAGGCTGTTCTCAAACTCCCAGCAATCCTCCTGCCTCCGCCTCCCAAGTGCTGGGATTATAGGCATACAGTACCAGCCTAGCTTTGTGGACACCATCTTGAACTTGAAACTGGGGTGGGGGTGGGGATGCACTGTGAATGAAAGAATCTGCCCTAGTGGAGTGAGGCAGTTTGGGGCTCCTTGCTGTGCTATTTCGGTTAGAAGGTTTGTGATAGGAGCCAGGCCTGGTGGCACAGGCCTGTAATCCCAGCACTCAGGAGGCTGAGGCAGGATTGCTGTGAGTTCAAGACCAACCTGAGCTATAAAGTGAGCTTAAGGCCAGCCTGAACTGCATAGTGAGACCTTGTCTCAAAAAAGACAAAAAAGAAGGTTTGTGACAGTTTTTGAAAGGTAAAACGATTGGAGGGCACTACTGGCTGGTGGGGCGGAAGGTGCCAAAGATCTGGGAATTCTGGTTGACATCGTGCCAACCCAGTGAAGAGTTGTCTAAGTCCACTGCCGTAAAAGTCTGCCTTAGTAAAAGGGGGGCAGCGCAGCCTGAGTGCTGCTGTCCTCCACCAGGCCAGACTCATCTGCTGCAGAAACTTTCAGGCTGGAGCAGGGGCTTGCTGTACAGTGTTTCTTTCATTCTCTTTTTTTTAGTATGTTTCTTACAGAGCCATGCGTTTCCTTTTTTTCTGAATCTGCTTTATTAACCAGCTTAAGTATTCTGATGACTTGACCAGGGAAATAGCTCAGTAGAATAAGCACTTGCATGGCAACCTAGTACCACAAAAAAAAAAGAAAAAAAAAAAAAAAAAGTATTCTGATGACTGGAAAGAAATGTTGCCATGGAAGTTGGTTGAAGTTCTGCGTTCCAGATTGGTGTCTGCTTCCCTCGTCTGGTCAGTTGGAGATGCCATCACACTGAGCTCTGGCCCCTGGGGTGATTAGTAGGTGGCACCTGACCCTTAACCCTCCTGCCCTCAGACTGTGGCTATTGGGCTGCTGCTTTAGCAGCTTCCAGAACGCTGGGTTTTGGTGCTGAAAATTTCTTCCCTTTCACATCTCTGTGTTTAGTACTTCATTATTTCCCCAATTTCACAGAAACCTGATTATTAAATTAGTCATGGGGATGGAAACAGACCTGTTTCCTGGGTAGAGAAGTTAATCTGACCCCGAACATGCTGGGAAGTTTCTATGAGGAAACCCTGTGGGGTGTATGCTGTAGCAGCAACATGCCGGTCATGTGACATCCCCAGTATCCGCTGAACCTGCCAAGACACAGTAAGCAGAGCAGAAGGCCTTGCGACATCATCCAAGACTGACAGAGTTCTTTTTTTTTTTTTCTTTCTTTCTTTTTTTCTGTATTTAGGGCAGGGTCTACAGGGTGCTCAGGGTCGCACAACCTAGATCAGACTTGTAATGATCCTCCTGTTTCCAACCTCCCAAGCACTTCGATTAGAGGCGTGCACCACCACACCCAATCTCAATCACCATCTCAGCGTGCCCCAGATGCAGGGCTGGCACGGCATGCTGGGAATCAAACCCCAGCCACTATGCTCTGCCTAAGCAGGCACTTTAGTATGCTGAGCTGTCAGGTCAGCCCTTAAGCATCCAGTCTGGGATGGTACCACCTGCCCACCCTTGTGGGGAGTTAGGAATTGAGCCTGAGGTGTTTAACTTCACCCACTAACAGCCCTGTGTGTAAGCCACACCAATGCTCAGTGTTCTGCAGATACATCAGGGCCCCCAAATTATCCAAAACGCCAACATTCCTCTGCTGAGGAAGAAAGAATGTCTCATCACACAGGTGGTATGGGCCAGGTGAGCTGCACTGCTTCTGTCTATATAAAGGTCTCAGCTGAACTTGCTTGGTTGTTGTTTTCCAGAGGTGAGTTCTCAGATTGGGGTATCTGCTTGCTTGGCAGTTCAGGAATTGAACTCAGGACCTTGCACTTGCCAGGCAGGCACTTGTGCCACGCTGAGCTAAATCCCTGCCCTCCCAAGGTGGATCTTGATAAGCCCAAGCTGACTAGTAGCTACTGTTCCGATGAAATTTAGAGATAGGAAAAAGCTCTTGGAGGGGCCATGGAGATGGCTCAGTGGAATAAGCACTTCCTTGGCAAGCGGAAGGGCCTGAGTTCAATCCTGGAGTCTGCCAGAAAGAAAAAAAAAAGAAAAAGAAAAAGCTCTGATGAATTACAATAAATTTTACATTACAATGGAATGAAGTAAATCCAACATGGTCTATAACTATGCAAACAAAAATTGGAAAGTTACCAGTGTTCTAAGATAGAGTTAACAAAGAAAAGGAACAGCCTCTGACTTGAGTCACTACCCTCATACCACTTAAAGCCACAGTATGGATGAAGCTACCTCCCCTATGGACAGGAAGCCTGAACACTTCCACTTTCCTAAGTGTCTCCAGTGTGCCACAATTCCCACAAAAGCAGGACAGCAGATGTTGCTCCCCACTGCCCACTAAAGCAGCTTTCTTAGGATCTCCCTCTTTAAAGTTGTGGCTTTTTTATATCAATTTGTACTGTGCGTGTAGTTTTTAAAAAATATTTTAAAGGTATACACTTTTTCTAACCCCCAAATTCAAGAAAGTGGCCCAGGAGAGGCACAGCTTTGAGCGTGCATCTGCAGGCCTCAGTGTGAGAAACCAGGCCATATGGTTGAGATTCTGTTGGTGATTGAGTTTCCTTCAAGCTGGAGGCCCATGCTTCATCCAGAAGTGGGGGAATCATAGCATAATAGACAATTAGATCTTACTTTTGTCTAAATCCGAGTAACTTTATGAAAGGAAAAAAAAAAGAAAAGGCTCCAGCATGAACCCACATACCTCATAGCTGAGATAGAAGTATCCATTCTGGTGGGCAAACTGCCAAAAGCATTCTGTGTCCCCTGGGAGGATCATGATGGCAAAGTCATGGCGATCAGCCTCTCGGAGGGGCAGATGTTCCCCAGAGCTACTTATAGGCTCTGTCTTCTGACTCCTAGCAGCTGTCACTAGATTTAGAACCACCAGCCCAGCCTGCAGGAGCGAAGGGGACATGGTGCTTTCTGTACTCCTCTGCAAATGAACTACTTGCAGCCTCATGGAAATAAGTTGGTCAGACAACTGCTTCGCTAATCATTAACTCCACAAATCACTAGTAGGCCAATTAAGGGCCATGCAGATACTCCATAATCGAAATGCCACGGCACCTGTGTCCAGGTAACAGGAAATTTTTGCTTTTACCTTGAAAACTCAGTAGCTTAGCATATCTGTAAGCCCAGCTCTCTGGAAGCTGAGGCAGGAGGATCACCAATTCAAGACCAGCCTGAGCAATTTAACAAGGCCCTGTCCCCTAATTTTAAAATATTAAAAAGAGCTGGGATGTAGCTCAGTGTAAAGACTCTAGATTCACTCCCCAGGTCCAAAAAACAAGAACCCCAAATAAAAAACCCCAAAGTTCAGTGGCTCACCAAACTTACTCCATGAGTGCCTGATGGCAGAATCCACTACTCAGGAACACACCCATTCTTTGAGCTGTTTTTCAGTTCTTGCTTCTTGGGGGCTAAATATTAGGTAAATTCCTTTACAGCCATGTGAACATACTAACAAATTGGTTGGGAAAATGTTTCTCTTGTATCAAATTGATAGGCAACACCTCTTGCCGCTATAAAATATCTATGGCAACACCTAACGCAACAATTTTTACCCAGTCTGGCTTAAAACAAACCATAGCATCTCACTCTTGCACAAAGCTTAAAGCCTCTTCCACTGATTGTCCTGAGTTCTGCCAACTTCTATCTAATATTCATCTGAAGCTACCCATAAAAAATATATAAAGACGTATCCAAAGCCTATATAGTTTTCAGACCCTCAGGCTTTGTTTCTTTTATTCAGCACCCACACAGGGAAAGAAAAGCCATTTAAATACATTTGAACACTATAGCACCATTCCAACCCTCTGTCTTTCTTCTGTCTGTGACATCAGCGCCCACTGACTGCGGTGGGCACTAAGAAGTCTACACCTCTTAGGGCCTGCCACAATGAGATGCATCTTACACCTCATTTATCCTCACTACAGTTCTACACAGGAGGTATAGTAATGTGATCCACTGTGGCAGAGGTGAGGACAGTTGACTTGCACACTGAAGTGACTTACTTCGTCCTACACCTACAGTTGACAGGGCCAGAGTTCTACAGTGGGAACTGAACTGGTTGACTTCTACATCGATCCACATCCTCAGACCTTTTCTGAACAGGGTTTTACTAATCTGCCCAGTCTGAGGTTGAATTTGTGATCATCCTGTCTCAGCCTCCCAGTGCTAGGATTGAATTCCACTTTAATCCCACTACTAGCATTTATCCCATGCCCAGCCTGGAAAGCTAGTTTAACCTCTAGGATATTGTTTCTCAAGCTATCAGTCTCTAAATCCTAAAGTCTAAATAACTTTTTTTTTTTTTTTTTTTTGTACTGGGGATTGAACTCAGGACCCTGCACTTGCCAGGCAAGCACTTATTCTACTAAGCTATCTCCCCAGCCCTAAATATTTTTATTTCAATCAGTCCTTTGTTTTGTTGTGTGAGACAGGGTCTCACTGTGTAGTTTGGGCTGGCCCTGAGCTCACTATGTAGCCCAGGCTGGCCTCTAACTCTTAGCTAGTCCTCCTACCTCAGTTACCATGCTCTGCTTATTTCTGTCTTAAAAACAAAACAAAAAAACTGCATTAGTATCTTCTAATCAAGAAATGCTTCAAAATTCATTGTCACAATAAGCAGAAAACAGAATTAAAAAGTATCTCAGCTCCAGTGAAGGACAACTGCCATCCCAGAACAGGCTCAGTGGCCCAGCAGCTCACTTCCACAATGAGTGCAGAAGTGCTGCAATCTCTGGACATACTGACATAGAACTTCTGAGTGAGTCCACAACCACTGCAGTGGGTATGCATATCAACCGCTATAGCTACATAATCAGTTAGTGGGAAGTTCCACCATTCTACAGAAACCATAAGCATAGTTCTAGGCACACATTTCAGTAACAGTGGAACAAAAACACTTAAGTTAGGTGAAAAAAAAAGTTAATGGACCTATGCTCTGTGACACTGGACAAAAACCAGAAAGATCTTGCTCTCCAAGATGCAGCATAGCCTCCCTCTTCTGCCTTGAGAGGTCTTGTTGGGGAGGAGACCACAGCCAGCTCTGACCAGAAAGCAGCTGCACTGAGAGGCTGAGATCTCACCTTCCTTGGGACCTCAGTGGGGTGGCCATGGACAAACAGTAGCAAACCTCAAAACTCAGTAGATGATAAACCTGTGTACCTTCCAACCTGTCACTAAAGGATAAATTTTAAAGCATTAGAATATCTTTAAGTCTTGTCTTTTGGTCACTCAAAAGATAAATTCTTTTGTCCCCAGAAAACTGATTATGTAAGGAAGTAGACAAACTAAGAGGAAATTTCCACGTTGTCTGTTTAACAAGGCTTCCAAAGCTTAGAACATCAGTACAGTTTAACAGTGGTTTCCTGATGGACACAGTTCAGCCAAGTTTGTCTAGCATGATGCCATCTCCATCCATTATGTGTGCCACGCTGCAACTGAACAGGTACTTACATTTGAGAGAAGCAAGACTTTAATGAAGAATGCTACAAGTACGGACAATAATTAGTTCTCATATTAAAAAAAAAAATTACAGAAAACACTTTACTGAAATTTTCTGCTAAAAAGACAGTCTTTAAAGATGTCTGAGAGAGACAGCAAGTACAACACAGTACAAAAGGAGAAGGGAATGTTGAATTCCAGTGCAAGACACTAACACAGCACAATTAGGGAATTGGCAGAAGCAACTGTTTCACAAAGAATAGAATTAGGCATTGATGTTCAATCGGGATGTTTTTTAAGCTTGAAAAGTTCAGCATAAGGAAGAAAATCAAGAAAGGAGTTAGGGGAGGGGAGCTGGGTGGGAGCTAAGCTTATCTACAATCACAATTTTACCAAAACACATTGGTTCAACCACATGAGAAGCAGAGGTTAAACCTGCCCGTGAAGCCCAGCACATATTAAGGGCAAATGCCAAGACAGTCAGGTCTAAGGTTGATGTCACAAGTGGGCAAACACTTTAAAAGGAATCGGATTCCACAGAGACTGTTCTCTCAACTTGGGCTCATGACAGAAGAGTTCTTTCGCATTTGTGTCAGAAGGCCAGAACTTTACAAGGAACAAGTTCACTCCAGATAATGCTCATGATGCTGGTTTTGACAGGTCATGGAAAAACAAGTGGATCTCTAACACGCTCCACCATTTCTCAGGAGAAGGTTCTATAGATTACTGGAGATTTAAATTTCATCAAATCACTAAAGAAGGGAAACACTAAAGATACTGTGGCACTGTACAAGCTGTGTGCCTGTCATCTCTGCCAAGGACATGGGATTGGCGTGGCTTTGCTTCTTGGTTCTTAGCTCCATGATCTCCAACAGTGATGAAGTGGCCCTGGAAGCTCCCCCACATTGAAGGAGGCTGCCCCAAATTTTCATCCCATACCAGAAGATTACCAGGGACTATTATTAGGAACCATGCTCCTGTGAATTCTTTTGAAATGAAAACCCGTTTCAGTTCATGCCAAGTTTTTTCATGGTCCGCCAGCGATCCTTAATCATCACAGCTGTTCGGTTCACAAATGGGTAATTCTTAGAAATGGCAACCCAGTTGCCTTCCCCGTATTTCTGCACTCCGGCTTTGACCCATTCACTTTCTTCTACAGTCCATTTCTGCAAAAGAAAACCAGAATATTCATCAAGATAATCTCCACTTACATCTTCTCCAAAACAGCGCATTCTAGAAAAGGGCCAGGAGGGTAGAGAACTTGTGCAAGATCTGAGTTTGATACTCAGCAGCACCCCCAAGAATCCTAGAATAATTTGAATCTAACAGGAAGGTTTGTTGTTTAAAATATGACATAGGTAGTAAATGAACACTGTGTATCTGGACATTTTTAAATTTTCAATGTCCTGCCAGCTAATTCTCAATTAATAATCATTTCTCTGCTCCAAACATCAAATCTGTGTATGTTACTCATGGTCCACAGGGTATGTCAGGCTCTGTCCTAGATTTTTCTTCTAAAGAATTAATATTAATTTGATCAGTCTACAATTCTTTTTTGGAGGAAGTTATTTTTTAAGTGCCAATACATTGGTTTTTTGGTTTGAGACAGGATCTCACTACATAGTCCAGGCTATCCTTGAACTCATTATGTCACCTAAATTGGCCTCAAACTTAAAGAGATTCTCCTGCCTCAGCTTCCTGAGTGCTGTGACTACAGGTGTGCACTGTCACACCTGCCAAAAAGCCTTTATTCAATTATCTCAAGAAAGATTTTCACCAGTGCATAGTCAGTCTGTAAGTATTTTACCTGTTTTACCTATAAAACTCAGATCAGAAATGAAAATTTTGGCCTGGGGAGATACCTCAGTAGAATAAGTGTTTGTTTGGCAATCCCCAGTACAGCAAAAAGAAAGTTTCAAATTACCTGCTTTCTCGTTACATTGGCTGTACTGTCTTCACCCGTTGCTCCTGGAAAACATTAAAAATAGATTCATTTTAGAGTCTGCCTTTTGGTGCACAGACTAAAAGGGAAAACCTGATTCCAACTTCACACATGGAGAAGAGTAAGTATATCACTAATGGCCTATTTTTGTCCTTTCCAAACCTTGTTATTTCATTCTGTGAGAATTGTACAAAGCAAGCACTTTACAAGCAAGTTTCCAGTTAACAGTTACTTGGCGGATTTTAGGCTCTTCAGTTAAACCATTGTTTTCTAAAATTACTGAGACTGTTATTGTATAATACCGTAATAAAAACATATGCATAGGGCTAGGGAGATGCCTCAGTGGAATAAACGCCTCCCTGGCAAACACAAGGGCCTGAGTTCAATCCCCAGTTCCACAAAAAAAAAAAAAAAAAAAAAAAAAAGTATGCATATGCTATCCATGTGTGTAATCTCTGATTACAACAGCTTAGTAACTACTTATCGTTTTAAAAGAACATGATTATTTTTCAGATTATTATTTTTTTTGCTGGAACCGGGGATTGAACTCAGGCCCTTGCTCTTGCCAGGGAGGTGCTTATTCTACTGAGCCATCTCTCTGGCCCTATCTTATTATTATTATTGTTATTATTATTGTTTCTATTTTTGGAACTGGGGATTGAACTCAGGCCATCTCCCGGGCCCCTATGTTATTATTTTTTAAATCATTTATTTATTTGGTACAGGGTCTCACTATGCAGCTCAGATTTGTAGTGATCCAGTGATCTTCCTGTCTGTCTCAGCCTCCCCAGTGCTGGGATTACAGGTATGCACCACCATGCCTGGTTTCAGGGCAAGCATGGCATGCGGTACCAGGAATTGAACTTGGGTCCTTGTGCTTGCCAGGCAGGCACTTAGACTGCTGAGCTATCACCCTAGTCCTTTATTTTTTGGAGACTCAAACTCAGCACCTTGTGTTTGCCAGGCAGGCACTATACCACTGAACTATATCCCTGACCCCTAGTCATTCGATATAAATACAAATCGGATTTAGTGCATAATGAAACAACAGGGAAGTACTTACTGCATCTCCCTACCATAGTCTAATCAGGCTCCCTTTCTTATTAGCTTATGAATGAGAAATGAAGTTTTTCAAGAGAGCAGGATGGTCTTTTATTGCATGTGTGTGTGTGTTGTGTGTGTGTGTGTACCAGGAGTTGAACTCAGGATCTTGCACTTGCCAGGCAGGTGCTGTGCTGCTGAGGATGATCTTTTAAAAGGGCTGGGGAGGGTATATAAGTATAAAATATGGGCTATTGCAAGCAATGGAAACCAGCAGGACAGCTACAGAAGCCATGATACAGCGCCATGAAATGTGCCAGCCTGTCTGCCACAGCAGCAATCGCAGTCCTAGCAACATGTCCCAAACAGCAGAGGAGAATGGGTCTGGAAAATGGTCACTTAAAGGGACCAATTTTTTTTTTTTTTTTAGTGGCTGTAACTGATATTGAATCCAGGAGCACACCACCACTGAGCTACGTCCCTAACTCTTTAGTTCAATGTATTTATTTATTTATCTAGAGACAGGGTCCCACTAAGTTGCCTAAAGACTCAAATTTGTGATTCTCTTGTCTTTTTTTTTTTTTTTTTTTTGCAGAACCGGGGATTGAACTCAGGCCTTTGTGCTTGCCAGGGAAGTGCTTTATTCTTCTGAGCTACATCTTCCCAGCTCAAGGGGACTTTTTTTGGTCTCACTTTTACTATTTTCTTTTTTGGTACTGAGGACTTGAACTCTGGACCTTGTGCTTGCTAGGCAGACTCTACATCGCTGAGCTACATCTCTGGCCGGATTCTCTTTATCTTTTTTTTTTTTTCTCTTGTCCTATTAGCCTCCTAAGTGCACACTATTTTTATGGAGAAAAAAGAATATAGTAAATTCTGAAGTATTTCTTACAACATTGGAGGCAGATTTCTTCCTTCTTTTTAAGCACATTTGTAAAGTGACACATTTGGATAGTAATGGAAGTGGTCATTTTCTAGAATGCTTATTGCTATGACGTACTGTTATTGTTTTTCTGTCCCTTCTATTTTCCATGTGATCTTGATATTGTCAACTACATTTCTGTCCATGAAGATTTTTTTTTTTTGCAGAACCGGGTATTGAACTCGGACCCTTGCGCTTGTCAGGCAACCGCTAATTCTACTGAGCTATCTCCCCGGCTCCCATGAAGATTTTTTTAAGGACAAAATTTCTGGGATTGGAAGCCAAGCATGGTGGCTCATGCCTGTAATCCCAGCACTTTGGGTGACTGAGGCAGGAAGACTGCCATGAGTTTGAGGCTAGCCTGGGCTACACAGAAAGTTTGAGGCCAGCCTGTACTACATAGCGAGTTTGAGACCAGTCTGAACTACACATGCAAAGTGACACACTATCTCAAAAAACACAACTACAAACAACCTTTTGGTATTGACTTAGCACTTAGATGCTATAAGGTTTGGTATTATAGCAATGTGGTCTTTCAGAAAACACATGTATGTGTAAGAAATGCAGGGAATAACACTATCTTTCCTGACAGACTATAAGAGGGACAGCAATTATGATTAAATATCCTAGGATTTATTACAACAAAACTGGATGATTTTTTTTTTGCGGGGGGGGGGGGGAATTCAGGCTGCCT